>JAVSBS010021744.1:0-95963 GCA_033124195.1 Coracias cyanogaster
GTGGCCGGGGAGGCGGGGGCCGCGGCCGGGCCGGGGCGGGGGGAGCGGTTGTGCAAGGCGGCCTCGCCCCGGCCGCTGCTCCGGGGCCGCGGAGAGGAAGGAGAAGGGGCGGGGGGGGGGGACAGGACCGGGGAGCGGCGGGGGGAGCGCCCCGAGTTCCCCTCCGCGGAGCCAGACTTTGTCCCGGGCAGGCAGGGAGTGCCGCTGCCGCCGCTCGGCCCCTGCCCCGCTGCCTCCCACCCCTGCCAGAACCGTCCCCGAACGGGCAGGGGGGTGACCGACACCCCCACGCTAAGCAGAGACCCCCCTCAGGGATGGGAAGAGGGGCTGCGACCTGCGACCTCCATCCCTCAGCGCAGTGCTGCTGGAGCGGAGGGTGGCTCCCGTCGGGGGGCGGCTGCTGTAGCCCTGGGACCCCTCCCCGTACTGGAGCCAAATCCGAGCTTGCCCCCCCCGCACACTCCAAGGATACTCGAGTTACCAAAACAGGACACGTTTATTGACAAATGTAACCGGTACAGACCACGCGTAACAGGGACAGGCGGTACCCGGCCGGTGGCGATGGGGGGGCACACACACACCGGGGTGGGGGGCACCGTCCCCAGCCCCGTCCCCATCCCGTCCCATCGGTGCGGGCAGGGGCACGCCGGGCTCCGCTTCTCCCGTCGACCCGAAACCGCCTCTTGTTTAACCGAAACCGTCTCTATTTACACAGCCTGGCCCTGACCCCGCAGCCGTCCCTGTCCCCTCCTTCGCGCCCCCCTCACCCCGGTGCCGCCGTTCCCGGTCCCCGTGGAAGGTGATGAGGGTCCCGGGGTGTGGGGTGGGGAAGGGGGTTGGGATGTCAGGGGGTGCCGGAGGGTCCCGAGGGGGCTCAGACATAGTTCCTCTTGTCGTAGCTGGTGACGGCGGAGCGCGGGGCGGAGTAGGCCACCTTGCCGGTGGGATACCTGTCGTCTTTGGGGGGGCAGGAGCAGCAGAGCAGGGCCCCCCCCAGCAGCAGGAGGGCGGAGGCCGCCCAACCGACGTAGAGCGAGGTGCCCAGCTCCCGCTTCTGCGCGTCGATCACCAGCGGGTTGTAGAAATCCCGGATGATGGTGTTGGCCGACCAGGAGACGGGGATGAGGTTCATGATGCCGGAGAGGAGGAAGATGACGCCGGAGACGATGGTGATCTTGGCTTTGGTGCTCTCATCCTCCACGCAGCGGGTGCACTGGGCACCCACGATGGCCACCATTAAACCCAGGACGGCCAAGACGATGGCCACCACCAGGAGGGCGCGGGCGGCTTGCAGGTCCTGCGGCAGGGCCAGCATGGAGTCGTAGACCTTGCACTGCATCTGCCCCGTGCTCTGCACCACACAGTTCATCCACAGCCCTTCCCAGATGATCTGGGCCGTCACGATGTTGTTGCCGATGAAGGCCGTCACCCTCCACATGGGCAACGCGCAACAGATGATGCTGCACAACCAACCCAGCACCGACAAGGCCACCCCGCCGATCTCCAAACCCATCGACATGGTGGCTGCCGCGCTCTGAGTAGATGGCGGAGAAGAACCCAGGGACCGAGGGACCGAAACCGTCACCGTCACCCGTCGCCGCTCGCAGCCGTTGGGGGATCAGCTTACACCTGGGTGCACCTGCGCTTATAAGGGCTGGCGGGGCCAGCTCAAGCGCCCGCCCGGGGTGGGGTTTCACTGCTGGACGCTCCTCTCCGCTCCTCCGTCACCCGTCACCCGCGTCCCACACCCTCCCCTTTGTTTGTAGAGATGGCGCTGGTTGAGCCGAGAAGGGCGGGAGGGGGAGAGACGCCACCTGCCACGGCCATCCCTGTGGTTTCGAGGTGATGGGTACCGGGAAGCATGGCCATCATGCTCGTTCAGACCCACCGAAACCCCTTGGGGACCTGCAAATGGCTTCACCATCCTCCCCCCCCCCCCCACCCCAGAATGTGCTGGCAGGTCAGAGTTTGGTTTATTTCTGGAGCTTCTTATCAGTGCTCACGTTTAACCGGGGTTCAGCAAGCGCTGGGCACATTTGCATCACCGTGCAAAGTGCAAGCCCTTCGCCGCACCACTGCAATGCTTGTTGCTCGGGTGCCACCATCCCAGGGCACCCATGGAGGCTCCTTGCCTGGCAGGACGGGAGCAGGAAGGGGGCAGGAAGGACAGAACCCCCTCCTCCCGGCCCCCTCCTGCTCCCACCCTGCTGGACAAGGAGCGCCAGCGGGGATCCCCTGACTGGATGATAAGTATCTTTACTCATCCTGCTCATATATTTTGGCCTTGAAGGAAGCAGATAACGCACGTAACCGCCCCGACAGCGTCACCCCGTCAACCCAAGCATGCAGCCAGTGAAGGGGAAAAAACACAAGGCAGGTGCAGGCAGGCTGCAGGCAGTCACACTCTGACCTGGCAGCGGCAGCCCCATGGTTGTGGGGTGCATGCGTGTCCCCCATCAATGGTCCCCTCCATCCTTGCGTGCTTGTCGTGGTACCGGTGTTTCCAGCCATCCCCCTTCCCGAGGAATGTGGTTGTTGGCTCTCGCTGGACACGGGCTTGCTCCTGCCTGTTCGCTGCCTGCGCCAAAATCTGCCCTACAACTTATTAACTACTCAAGAGTGCAGCGGGATGCTGATGGCTGGCGCCGTGGAGGGAGCCCTCCCTGCTCAGGCACCCGAGGTGTGCGACGGGGGAGAGCCCCATGTCCACCTCTCTGTGCCCTTCAGCACCCCAACACCCACCCTGTAGCCAAGGAGGATCAACTTTGGATGCCACACAGCTCCCCAAAAACCTCATAGCTGGCTGGGTCAGCTTCTGCTGCCCCGCAGCACCCTGAACCCCCATAGCTAGCGGGGTCAGCCTCTGCCACCCCACAGCATCCCAACACCCCATATCTGGCTGGGTCAGCTGTTGTCATCCCATCTAAGTTGGCCTCTTGCAGCACCCTCTATCTGACCTCCACCATCCTGTGACACCCCAATACCCACCATCCAGGCTGGTTAACCTCTGCCGACCTATGGCATCCCCAAAATACCCCGTATCTGGCCATGTTGGCTTCTGCCACCCCGTGGCACCCCAATACCCCCTGTATTAGGGCCAATTGGGCTTCTGCTACCCCATTGTACCCTGATCACCCCCCCTCAAGGGCACCCCGAGCCTCCCACAGCCTGCCAGGGTTGGTGGCTGTGGTGGTACCCCAAGGGAACCCCATGCAAGCAGCACTCCAGGGCCTTGTGCCCTTGTCGCTGGGGGGATCTGGGGGTCGCAGCCCTTGGGGACACCTTGAGGTGTCCGTGATGCCGATGCTGCTGGCAGGTGATGGTGGGGGGGGGCCTGGCCAGTGTGCTGCGGGCACTACACCAACACCCCCAAACGGAGCAGGGTCCAGGCTGGCTGAGGGCCCCCCCGTTGGCAGGCAGGCGTGCCAGCAGCACGCACCGCAGGCAGGGCTGTGCCAGCACCCCAGGGTGAGGGTGTGCACAGGCGCACTGATGCGCACACACGCACACAAACCCACACCCCCTCTGCCGGCAGCGACACCCGGCCACGCGTCTGCACATGTGGACAGACAGACAGACACACGGCCAGGCACAGGCACACAGGCAGCGGTGGGCAGGCACACGACGGCGGTACGGGTGCACACACGGCTGCGGATACACCGGCACATGCACCCAGAGCTGCACAGACACCCAGGGCTGCAGGGGCTGGGGGCAGGGGGCTGTCCCGTGGAGGTGTTTGGGGCAATAGGGGTACCTGAGGCAGGGCTGTGGGGTAGGGGCGATACCCCAGGCAGGGGTATGGGGTAGGGGAGTACCCCACGCAGGTGTGGGGGGCAATGAGGATGCCCCAGGCAGGGGTGTGGAGCAGGAGGGATATGGAGGTAGGACTGTGGGGCAAGGAGGTAGCCCATGCAGCTGTGGGGAGCGATAGGGATACTCCAGACAGGGGTGTGGAGTAGGGGGATACCCCTGGATAGGGCTCTGGGGCAATGAGGATGCTCCTGGGTAAGGGTGTGGATATTGGGCATGGGGGATACTTCGTGCAGGAGTGTGGGGCAGCGGGATGCCCCGAGTAGGGTCGGGGGGCAGTGGGGATACTCCAGGTAGGGCTGTGGAGCAGAGGAATAGGGGGATACCCCACACAGGTATATGGGGCAGTGGGGATCCCCCTGGGGTAGGGGCTAGTGGGGCAGGGATGGGGTGAAGCACCGCAGCCCCTGACCCTGCAATCAGAACCCCACACGCCGCGTCCCCACATCATCATCCCAAATTGCCCAAAGTACAGGCTGTGTGCGGTGCCGTGCCGGCCCCGGGCAGCCGCTGCCACCTGACTCACGACAGAGGAAGGGGCAAATCACCAGGGTTTCGAGGTGCTGGTTTCGGGATGCTGGCCACCACTGCGTGCTTCAGGATGCATTCTTGTGGCGAGCAAACTGGCTTGCTGGTGTTTACCAAAAACAGCTGAGCAGGGCCAGCATCCCTGCCAGGGTTTGGGGACCATCCCCATCCCTCCTACATCCCCCACCCTGGTGAAGCCTTCTCTGCTCTCTCCCTGCAGCTGGGAGTGGATGGGGAGCATCACCCACAGCAGGTCCCCGGGATGGGGACAAGGTCGGGTGGCCGCATGGAGCCACCAGTGACAAAGGGACAGGTTTTCCCCCCCCGTGATTGGTGACCTCAGATGAAGGTCAGACCCAAAGGTCACACCCAAAGGTCAGGGGAGCATCGCCAGTTTGGTGGCCCGTGCTGCAGGAAGGACACCTGTGCTTGGGGATGGGGAGGACACCCACTGCAGGCATCCCCCCATCCTCACCAGGTACCCAGCACCCTCGGGGAGGGGAGCAGAAGGTGACGGCAGAAACCGCCCCGGGCATCGTGGGGCCTCGTCCCGCTCACGTGCGCCCGCCATCAGGTTTGGGGTGTTCCCTCGGCCCTGCGGTCGCAGTGACGGGCGCGTTTCCCCCCGGGGGGAGCTGGGCCGGGGCGGTAAATGCTGCCTGGGCTGCTTATATTTCAGGCGCGGGGCTGCTGGCTCTGCCCCGGCCAGGGCACACAGGGAACCCATTGTTGAAGCCCCTTCGGCAGCAGCGGAGAGCAGGTAAGGCGGCTCTGAGCATCAATGGTGGCTCTGTCTGCCGGTGGGGCGGGGATGGAGCTACCGGCAGCGCCGGCGCCCAGCCGGCACACGGGGAGCTGGGGGGCGCGGGGGGCACGGGTTCGGTGGGACCTGGCAGCTCGCCCGGGGAATGCCGGGCCTCCCAAAATCTCTGTGTGCCTGGGGCATCCCCACCCTGACGCCTTCGCATCGGCTTCCCCGGGGCTTTTCTACAGCATCCCGCTTCTTCTGAGCATCACCCACGGGGGGACCCCCCCCTTGCACCGCTTGCACCCCCCTTCCTGAGCTGTGTCTGTCTCCATCACTCCTTTGGCAACCTGGGCAGCACTTGGGCGTATTTTCCCCGTTTGGAGGCACTTGTTGCTCAGCGAATCGGGCAGGGCTTTTATTTTCGGCGCGACTCAGGCTGTAGGTCCCGTTTCTTGCAGCGGCGTTTGCTGCCCAGCAGCTGCATCCCCCCGGGGACCCCCCAGCTCCCAGCTCCTCTCCAGCCAAGCCGATAAGACTTTGCTTTCCCATAGCAGGAAACAACCTGACTCTGCATATTTGAGCCGGTCAGGGGGGTTTATGTTGGGCAAGGACTTTTTTTGGGAACATTCAGTCTCTGGGCTGTCGGTAACTAATCCCCGGCCGTCAGCAGGGAGGGGTGCCCAGCTCCGCGCCGGCTGAGCTGGTGGTTGTGCCTCGCTCGGTGGATGTGAAGCCGGAGATCCCGGTGGATCACCGCTTTCCGGCAAGTTTCACCTGCCTTTTTGGGACCTCAAGGTAGCCGGGTGGCAAGTTCATGTGTGGGTGCTGGGGGATGAGGGGCTTTCAACTGAGCTGGTGCCAGGGGTGTGTGTGAGGTGGGGATGTCACCCATGCCCCAGATGGGGATGTCCCCAAGCCCTTTGGCAGAGGATTTGTGCCCCAAGCCCTCTCCCCACAGGGTGTCCTCTGCCCTGAGCAAGGTCAGGGTGGCACAGCCTTTGCCATGCCCCTGTCGGTGCCCAACATTGTGGTGACACTGGGTTTAATGCCACCTCCCTGCCCAGGGCTGGCCTCGCTGCCCAGCCGTGGGGCTGTGGCATGTCCCCATCCCAATGAAGCAGGGACAATCAGCAGAGGGTGTTTCCTGAGCCACAAAGGGCCAGTGGCTGGTGTTCTGGGATGGGAGCTTTGCCCTCGCCAACCCCGTTAGTGTGTGATGGAGCAAGGACCAGATGAGTCTCCCTGTCCTAAAAATCCCTCTGGATTTGGGGCAGGGCTCCCACACCTGGCTGGGTGCTGGGGCAGGTGCCAGATGGTGAAGGCTCAGGACAGAATGAAAACCCTGTTTTGGGGTGGTGGAGCTCCCTGCTGAGCAGATGGGCTGTGGTCCCATCATGGCATGTCCCTGCACCATGTCCCCTTGCAGGTGGCACTGGGATGAAGCTGGGGCTGAGGTCCCGCGGCATGCACCAGGGCGTGGGCAGCTGGGACAGGGCTGTGGGGCTGGTGTCCCTGTGGGGATGGCCCCGAATGGCCAGTGCCATGGTCCTCCCCGTGCTGCACCAGCGTCCTCCAGCTCGGTGGGCACTGGGGGTGGTGTGTTGCTCCGAGTGTTGGCTGCTGCTCCTCTGCTCCCTCCCAGCCTGTGTCTGTCTGTCCTGCTGCCCGTCAGTGCTGGGGACACAGGGCTGGCCGTGCTGGCCAGGCGAGTGCGTTGCTGGGGGACGTGGGGTAGAGCACGGGGGCTGTTTCTGGATGGCAGCCGCCAGTTTGAATATATGTCACGTTCCGGCTTTAATTACAGTAATTGGCTATCTGAGGGCCGAGCTGGCGCCTGCTCTGACTCCGAGGGGGAGTGTGGGCAGCTCAGGCGTTTGATGCTCCGTGCGTGGAGGAGTCCCTGTCCCCACCTTGCCATTTGTCCCCGGCCCAGAGGCATGTCCCCACGTGCCTGTGGGGACACGGCCCAGGCGAGGTACACACACACATGTGGGCGCGTGCCTCTCTAACCTCAAATCATTTGGTGGTTCCAGCAGTTGGCTGGGAGCTGAAAGCCATGCTCAGCCTTGGGGAGAGTCTGGCCCTGGTGAGGATGCTCTGGAACCCTGCAGATTAAAGGGAGACCTTGACCATGAGGCCCCAGGGTGGGCATGCTGGAATGCGAGCAATGTGGGTGCTCCAGCAGGACAGAGGGATGGATGGAGCATCCCAGCATGGCCAGGCATCTGGGTGGCTCCTCCAGCACAGGTCAGGCAGGCAGGACCCGGCTTGTCCCCATGGGTCAGGGTCAGCAGTGAGACCCGAGTCCCCAGGGGCCTGGGCTCTGCCCTGCCTGCCCCTGCCACACCACGTACCAGCATCCCCAGCCCAGGCACTGTTGGTATCCTCATGGCACCGCGGCGCATGGACCACTTGGCTCATCCCACTGCAGCAGGGCATGATGCCCAAGGCTGTCCTGGCATGGGCAGGGACAGTTCTTGAGCCCATGTGCACAGTTAGCACAAGCGATTGGATCGTATCTGTAACCCTAGTGCTTGGGAAAACTAAGATTATCTGAGGCCCTGTTATCTGCTCCAGAGGCCTGGGATTAAGCCAGGGGGGAGACGGTGCAATGTCCATCTGTCTGTCCTTGCGGCCTGTCTGGCCTCATGCTGCGCTTGTGCGAGTGCTGGAGGGACTTTGGAGGGAGCTGGGAGGGGATGTGTGCAGGGGGGGCTCATAGATTAAAGGGGGAGAAGTCTGGCAGTGGCCAAAGCATCGCTATCGGTATTGGCACCGGTATTGGCACAGCCTGGCCACTGGGTATGGCCGGTTGTGCCAAAATGCCACCAGCACCACATGGCCCTGCTGGCCCTGCTGCTCTGCCTGTGCCTGGCACCCTGGAACCCACAGGGGCTCTGGGAGCCCGCAACCCTGACCCACCGAGCTGTGCCGGCAGCGCGGGCAGCGGGACATCGGCAGGGCTGGGACCGAGGGCTGCCCTGTGAACACCGCCCAGTGGTGGAGCACAAGGTGGGGTGGGTTTTGGGGTCTGTCCCCCTCTTGCCCCGAGCAGCGCCGTCTCTCTTCTGTGTGGAGCCGGCAGCCGCTCCAACCGGTTTGTGGGTCTGGGTGGTGACACCTCCCGCCCGAGGCCTGATGGAGGGCTGGGAAGAGCTGGTATGGATGCCAAGGAACAAACAAGAGCTGCTTGTGTCCTGCCGGGCACGGGGCCCAGCAGTGGGGCAGGGACGGCCGTGCTGCTCCCTGGGCACGGGGGGCTGGAGGCTGGACTGCAGCTGGAGCAGCCGCCCCGTGAGCTGGGGGGAAACTGAGGCATGAAAGTGTGGAGGGACCTCAAGCAGGTGATGGAGCAGGAGGTGCTGGCAGTGATGGCAGAGACGTCCTGGTGTCTGGACACTGACTGGCTCTTCCCCTTCAGCTTCCCAGGCTGAGCACTGGAAGCTGCCCTTGGCATCTCCTGCTTGCCCATAGGCAGTAGTGGGATGCTGTCCTGTGCCTGGGTGGCCTGATCCTGGTCTCCTGCATCCTCCTCCGTGGGAGCAGCCGGGATATTAAGTGTCATCCCTGCGGGGAGAAATGTGAGCGGAAGAATCCCGGGAAACTGGTTTTACCCCTCCATCCGGTGCTGGCGGCAGGACGGCGGTGGCGGCCGGTGCTCCTCCCTCGGCAAAGGCATATAACGCCTGCCATGGTCCCGGCAGCCGGCACTGCGCTGCGGGAGGCGGGCAGGGGTGCAGGCAGCAAGCGATGGCCTCCATGGGGCTGCAGGTGCTGGGCATTGCCCTCTCCGTCATCGGCTGGTTGGCCTCCATCCTCTGCTGCGCGTTGCCCATGTGGCGGGAGACGGCCTTCGTCGGCAACAACATCGTGGTGGCCCAGATCATCTGGGAAGGGCTGTGGATGAACTGTGTGGTGCAGAGCACGGGGCAGATGCAGTGCAGGGTCTACGACTCCATGCTGGCCCTGCCGCAGGACCTGCAAGCCGCCCGCGCCATGGTGGTGGTAGCCATCGTCTTGGCCATCCTGGGCACCCTGGTCGCCGTCGCTGGCGGCAAGTGCACTAACTGCGTGGAGGACGACACCGCCAAAGCCAAGGTCGTGATCCTCTCTGGCATCATCTTCATCATCGCTGGCATCCTCATCCTCATCCCTGTCTCTTGGTCTGCCAACAGCATCATCCGGGACTTCTACAACCCGCTGGTCAGCGACTCCCAGAAGCGGGAGCTGGGGTCATCCCTCTACGTGGGCTGGGCGGCCTCTGCGCTGCTGCTGCTTGGCGGGGGGATCCTCTGCTGCACCTGCCCCCCCCGGGGCGAGAAGTCCTACTCTGCCAAGTTCACAGCCGCTCGCTCGCTGCCAGCCAGCAACTACGTCTAGGAGCTGCTGCACCTGCCTGGACCCCCCCAGCCACAGTGGAGAGCTGGGACCTCCCAGGGTGGCCCTGGCCCGCAGACCCCCCTGGCTGGGGGCTGGCTGGGAGCCGGGACAGGGAGGGCTGGGTGCCGGGGAGGTGCGAGGGAGGGCAGACAGAGCTGCCTTTGTTCTCCGGGGGATTGAAGCTGGTTCTTTAATCTTGGTTGAGACAGGGAACAGGGAGAGCCTGTCCTGGCTGTCCCTCGCAACCCCATCGCCCTGGTGGGGGTCCAGCTCCCCTTGGAGCTGCGGCATCTCCAAAAAACCACCTGATCCCCCTCCTGGAGCCTCTTCTGGCTCCTGGTATCGGGGTGTGCTGCGCGGTGATGCAGCTCCTGGAGCCCATCCCATGGGTGGCACAGGGCTGGCAAAGGGTAAAACCCCCCAGGACGCGTCCATCAGGGTGGGCAGTGGTGATGGTGGGGACACCAAACCTGTCCTGAGTGGTCATGGCTGCAAACCCTGGTGGGGTCTCGAGGGGTGGTGGGAGCGCTCGCCTGCCTGTACCTTAAAATGTTGACTTTGACCTAGTTTCGGGTCTCGGAGTGGCTGCACAAACGTGTGATTTCTCGCGGCAGCTCCCCGGGGCGGGGGCATCATTATCCTGGGAGTGGGAAGGCAGCGGCCAGGCTGGGCGAACCGGTCGGGGAGGCAGCAGTGGAGCGGGACTGTGCACCTGCATGGAGCGGGGGGACTCCTGGACACGACCCTGTCCCGTGGGGTGCACCCAGGCCCATGGCCCCCCTCGGCATCCCCTCAGTGGGGTGCTTGGGCCAGAGGGGGTGGCTCGCAGTGTTCGCCCCAAACTCTGCCGCCGTCTGTCCCTGCATCGCAGCCTTCCCGCATTAAACGGCAGCTGCCCAGACCCCGTTGTGCTTCGTCTTCTTTAAGACCTTCTCCCACACCCGCCTCAGTGATGGGACCCCATCGGTGCCACAGACCCCCATCCCCTTCAGATCCCCCAAAACTGTGCTCCGGAGCCTCCTGCAATCCCACCATTCCCTTTAGCCCTGCTCCAGCCTTAGCATCACCCACTACTCTCCTCCCTGGGCCACCCCAAGGGGTGGCAGTGGGTGTCTCTGTGGCACAATGCCTTGGCGATACCAGACATGGCATCGGGGCTGCCCCACGCCTGTCCTGGTGGGTTCTTGCTGGGTGCTGGTGAGGGCGGGTTGGGACGTGCTGGCCCCGGGGCCACCCGACAGCCCCGGCTGGGAGCACCCCGGGGCCGGCGTGGGCAACGCCGGGTGTTTTGCCTATCTTGTTTCCGGCAGGGCGAGTTGTGCCGGGGTGCAGCTGGCGTTCTGCTGGCTTGGGAACATCCTTCCCTCCCTCCTGCCTCAGGGTGTGTGAGGATGGTGGGTGATGCCGGCCGCCTGGCTCTGGGTGTCTTATCTGGGTCTGGGGGCTTGAAGGCTCCCAGCTCCCCCATCCCTTCACTGGGAGCAGGAATGGTGGAAAATGCGCTTGCAGCCATGTGGTACCAGTGGCTGGGTGGAAATGAGAGCACGATGCTCTGCTGAGCATTCCTGGTGGGACCTGCAGGGCCACTGCTCGTCCCTGCTGTTGTGTGACCTGTTTTTGGGGTCTGTGGTGGCCCAGGTCCCGCTGGAAGACCCTGTCTTCCCATCACCCCGGCCCCCAACCTCCTGGGAGGCTATTCTCCCTTTTGCAGCCAGAGGGACTTTATTTTTGGCCCAAAGGGGCTTTCATGGACCAGGGGAGGCAAAGTCCCAGTGCTGGGTGTCCATCAGGATGCCAGGGGATGAAGGGTGCTGGGGAAGGAGTGAGGACACAACAGAAGAGGAGAAGCCAGAGAAACCGAAACCGGGACTGGAGAAACAACGGTGAAACCTCTTGCAAGTGCTGCAGGGAGTGCCAGGCACAGCCGATACCGCACTGGGCTCATAAAAACTCAGCTGGTCCTGGCCAAGCGTGGGTGCGAGCACCCATGGGTGCCCTCTGCCCCACAGCAGTACAGAGGGTCTGCTCCATGTGGGGCTGAGCAGCGATTTGGGCTGAGCCAGGGGCCACAGCAGCCACAGGTGACCATGATGGAGCTGTCGGCACCTGTGCCCCCTGTACTGGCCACCCCTCTTCTCCAGGGGTCACAAGGGTGATGCCTGCAGTGATCCCAGGCTCTATAGCCCGGTGGTTCACCCGGTGCTGCTCCCGCTGCTAAGGAAGAGCCGGTACTGCCGAAAGTGCTGAGCACCACAGCCAGGGTCGGAGGCAGACCTGAGCTCTGACCCATTTCCAGCTCCCCAGAGAGGAAGTCCCGGGTCCAAAGGGCGCAGCACCAAGGGCAAAGCAAAACCTGCCCTTGATCGGGGAGCAGCCGGAGCCGTGGGGGCTGCCCCGCCTGCCCCTGCCGTCCCCTGCCACGCTGGTGGCCACGGGGGCTGAAGCACCAGCGATGGAGCAGGGAATGGGGTGGGTGGGGGGCTGTGTTTTGGAGCGTGCTGGGATGGACACAGTGAGCCCCTCACCCTGCTCCCTTGTGCTTGGCCCAGCTGGGATGGGGTGATGGCTGAGGGATGTGCCATGGGGATGTTGTAGCAGGAAAACGCGACACACAGGGGCTCCTGCACCTTGGCCTCCTCAGGACCGGGGTGCTCAGTGCCAAACGTGTCCCGTATTGACCTGCAGCAATGCCCCATGTCACACATGTCCCCATGCCATCCTGCATCAATGCTCCATGCCACACAAGTCCCCATGTTGACATGCAGCAATGCTCCATGCCACACGTGTCTCCATGCTGGTCGGCTGCCATTCCCACCCAGATGGGGAACGGGATGCATCCAGCATGAAGGCCACTTTCTTCAGAAAGCCCCTGTGGCTCTGGAGCCGTGTCTGTGATGGTTGTACCCTGTCGCCACAGGTGCTGTCAATGGCAATGATGACGATGCAGATGAGTGGCCTGATGCTGGCCGTGGTGGGCTGGCTGGGCTCCATCCTCACCTGCGCGCTGCCCACATGGAAGGTGACGGCCTTCATCGGCTCCAACATCGTGGTAGCCCAGGTCTTCTGGGAAGGGCTGTGGATGAATTGCGTGTACGAGACCACGGGGCAGATGCAGTGCAAGGCCTACGACTCCCTGCTGGAGCTCACCTCCGACTTGCAAGCAGCTCGTGCCTTGGTGGTCACCTCCATCTTTGTGGCCTTCTTTGCCTTCCTCACTGCTGTCTCAGGTGCAGACTGCACCCGCTGCATGGATGACAGAAGCACCAAGAGCAGGATCTCTGTCTTGTCAGGTGTCATCTTCATTGTGTCCAGCATCATGCTGCTGATCCCTGTTTCCTGGTCTGCTAACAGCATTGTCAGCAACTTCTACAACCCCATGGTGCCCGAGGCCCTCAAGAGAGAGCTGGGATCCGCCCTCTACATCGGCTGGGCCTCCTGTGCCCTCCAGCTCTTTGGTGGGGGCATCCTGTGCTGCTCGGGGTCCCCATCCCAGCAGGACCCGTATGCTAAGAAGTACAGAGCGGTGAAAACCAGCGGCCCAATGGGCTACGCCATGAAAGACTATGTGTGAGCCAGAGCGCCAGGGTGCCAGCCCAAGGGAGAGCATCACCATCCCCGTCCTGCCTCCACGCGCCACCCCCCCTGCCCACACTCCTGCCTGTCCCCACTCCGGCTGTACCCCCAGCACAGACACCCACCACGTGTCCCCTTCCCTGGTGCACGGGGGCTGCGCTCGCGATGGGCTATAAACATCTTGGTGCCACCGAGGCTGCCTGTGCTCATTTCAAAGCGTCACAGCGGTGGGGGGGAAGGATGGTGATGTGTCCTATGGGTGTCACACCCTGCCAGCCTGCTGCCAGCTCGGGGGCTGCTGTCCCTGCACCTGGTATGTCCCCATGAGGATGCAGCAGCAGCCAGCCAAGGTGTTCCCTGCGTACCCCCCAGCAGGGAAACTGAGGCAGGGAGAGGTTGCGGAGAACCAAGAGGGGCATGGGAGGACACCAAGCTCCCAGAGCTTGATCCTTTGAGCCCCCAAGAACTGGGAGGGAACCCCAGAGAAAGGCCAAATCCCTCAACCCTGGCTCCTGGCTGCCCTCCCCTTTCCATCCCAGGTCCATGGAGGCGGGCATGGAGGTGGGCAAGACCCCAAGACAGTCCACAGCCCCACTGATCCAGGAACAACAAACAGCAGGCAAGCAGCAGAGGCAGGGGCTTTATTCAACAGCCAAGTGCAGGGACGGGGATGGCCATGACCTCCAGCTGCGCAGGGGACAGTGCTGGGGACAAAAGGAGCAGGGCAGGTACCCATGATGGATGCAGGGACCTCAAGGCCAGGGAAATGCAGAGGAGGGACAAGAGCCACGAGGAGGGTGAGTGTGGGAGATGTGGGATGCCCCAGGTGGGGGACAAGGACAGCCACAGCCACTCTGCCCCACTGGGGAAGAACTCTAGAGGGGCAGTAATCTGCTCCTAGGGCCATGGGAACGGGACAAGTAGGAACAGGTCTGTAGGAAGAGAAAAGGAAAAAAGGAAATATCCCAGCAAGAGATTTGGGTAAAAAACTTCCCAAGGGAGCAGTGAAAGAGGAGGGGTGGAGGCAGCATGGCAAGGGGCTTGGGGAACAGGCTGGGCAGGAGATGCCAGGCGGCTCCTGGGTGGGGAGCGACCACAGGCTCCTGAAGTCCCTTCCAGCCTCACTTCCCACCCAGACCATTAACTACAAAGCTGTAGGAAAATGAGAGGCTTGAGCAGCTGTTGTGGGATGAAAGGCTGATGCGGTGCTCAGAAAGCTTCTTCAGCTGGGTGCCACCTTGGCATAGCTGCTCCTGGTTTGGACATGGAGGTCTCCTGTACCTCAGAGTATGCTGAGTTAACTCCTGGGGAGGACGAGAATGGCAAGCCACAGGATCTAACAATGGGAACCCACCTCCAACAGCCCCCCAGTGAAGACCAAGAGGGTCTAGGGTGGGGGAAGATGAAGATGGATCCAGATCTTAGCCATGAGGGCTGGGAGGTAGGCATGGTGAGGAGAAGACATCCTGGACAGGAGATGGCTCTGAACAGCCAGGTGGGTCTGTGAGATGTCATGGTGAGGGTCGAGATCTCAAGGACAGTACCTGAATGTCAGAGCCAACAGTGGTGCCAAGGAGATCCTGGTGAAATCAGGTGGCCCTCCTCATGCTGAGGAGCAGGCAAGGTCCCTGGGGCCCAGACCTTGGGTGCAAGAAGCCAGGGAAGGGAATGGGGACGCTCCTCCAAAAAAAGCTGTCACCCCCCAGCCACCACTCTGCTCTGGGAGGGGGGCACTGGGCTGGGTTTTACAAAGAGGCAAGTGCTCCCTCCCCTGCTCCCCAGAGCCACGCTGGCTCTCAGCCCTCCTTGACGGGTGGGACGGGGCATTTCTGATAGATGTAGACCACCCCGGAGATGTAGCCGGTGCCCTGGGTGCTCTCCTCCTCGGAGGTGGCCCTCTCCCAGTTCTCCACCTCCTGGACCAGGACCTTCTGCCAGGCTCCCTGCCGCTCCAGCCTCTCCAGCGCTGCCTCCAGCTCCGCCTTGTACCGCAGGTTGGCAGGGTTGCTCCTCGTGGTCAGGCAGAGGAACCCTCCTGCTGGGAGAAGGGATGGGTGATGCTGATGCCCAGTGTCCCCCCTGGGGACGGCATCTCCTGGGAAAGGGGAGAGGCAGCGAGGTCCTGCCAGGAGTCAGCTGGCAGGGGCCGGGCTGGACAGGAGTCCAGGGGCAGGACAGGAGCCCGGGGGCCGGACAGGAGTCCGGGGGCCGGCAGCAGACAGGCTGCCGTCTCACCGGAGCACAGGCCGCCCTGCCCCAGGAGTGCCGCCACTACCTCCCGCCGTGTCCCCCTGCAGCAGGCAGCGGGGACGAAGCCACGTCCCGGGACCCACGTCCACCAGGACCCGGTGTCCCCCTCCGGCCACGCCGAGGGTCCCGGCGGGGAGGGGACAGCGGGGGAGCCCCTCACCCGGCTTGGTGACGCGCAGCAGCTCCGGCAGGGCCGCGCTCGGCACCTGCCCCTCGCCCAGCGCTCCCACCGCGGTCACGGCGTCGTACTGCCCTGCGGGGACACGCGTGGCAGCACCGGGGCGGCGGACACGGGGGACTCCCGCCGGGGCAGCCCCGGCCCGTTACCTGCAGGCCCGGGCAGGGGCTCCGGGCCCAGGACGCACCGCCACAGCTCCCGGTAGAGGCCGGTGCTCCGCGCCCGCTCCAGCATCCCCTCGCTGCCGTCCACGCCGTGCAGGCAGCGGAAGCCGCGGCGGTGGAGCTGCGGGGACAGGCGGGCGGACGGACGGACACACGGCACCGCTAGCTCAGCGCCCCGCCCCGCCCGGCCCCGCCCCGCCCGGTACCTCCCGCGCTACGAGCCCGGTGCCACACGCCACGTCGAGCAGCCGCGCTCCGGCGGGCGGCGAAGGGAAGACGGAGGCGAGCGAAGCGGCGGCCAGCTGCGGGGCCCGGTACTCCAGCTCCGCCACATCCTGCGGGGACGCGGCGGTCAGCGGCGGCCGGGGACCGGAGCGGAGCGGCCCCGCAGCCCCCCTCCGGTTCCCCCGGCCCCGGTACCTGCTCGTAGCGGGCGGCCCAGCCATCGTAGAGCCGCAGGCGCTCGGGCAGCGCCGACCCGCCGTGCACCGCCGCCACCCGCTCCCGCGCCCCCGCCCCCGCCGCCGGCCGCATCCCCGCCGGCCCCGCCCCCGGCTCTCTATTGGCTCCGCGCACCCTCTCCGGACACGCCCCCCGGCGTCTCATTGGCTCCGCCGCACGGCCGCGGGTACGCCCCCCTCTGCCCCGCTCTCTATTGGCTCCGCGCACTCCCCGGACACGCCCCCAGCGCCCCATTGGCCGCCGGGTCTGCGGCGCCTGCGTCCCGCGCCCACGGCGGGAGCGGCGGCCGGGCGCGACCAACTGCGCTGGGCGTGGGGGGGGAAGAGCGAGTGGGCCGGGCGTGACCAAGTGCCCCGGGGGGGTGGGAGCAGGTGCCCCAGGGGAACACAGAGTGTCCCGAGGGGGTGGCACCAACGGCCCCGCGGGGTGACCAGGTGTCCAGGGATGGCACCAAGGGCCCCAGGGCCACCACTCTGTCCCTGCGCTGTCTCCGTCCCACCCCGCTGCTGCTGGAGGTCGGCTGCTCGGTCACTTGTCACACCCCCTCGTCACTGATGTCCCAGGCACGGTGACTGCTCCCTGCACAGGTCACCTTCTGCCTGGCCCCTTGTCCAAGACCTACATGGCTCTGATGCTGTGCTGTCACCTCCATGACTGCATCTGCATCTTCTGTCACTCAGACCCTCAGCCACTGGTGAACAAGTGATGACCGTGCTCTTCTGTCACCACCCGAACCCATCCTGTAAAGGTGACATCCGAACCCTGGGCAGCTCTCCCAGTCTCCGGGAAGAGGGAACCTATCACCGGGGCAGGGCCTTCATCTCCATCTCCAGCTGCTCAGCCACCTCCATGGGGAGGTCATTCTGCGCTGCCCCTTGCCCATGGATGAGGTGTGTAGCAACAGGCAGAGCGTGGGGAAGAGGATGGGGCAATGGCTGCAAAAAAGCATCTTGGCTATATCAAGTTTGGGTTTTGCGACTAGGAAGCAGGGCAAGAAACATCACTGAGTGCCAACATGATGCCTGGGGAGGTGGTAGGATGCCTTCTCCATTGATCCAGGTTCCCAGCATCTGCAATGGACCATATCCAGCTGATTAACAGGGAAACGCTCGTTAGCTCTTCGGTAGACAGGACCCCAACTGGAGGTGCTCTCCATGGGAGGTCACACACTCCCGCTGCATTGGGAACAACTCTTTTCTTCTGCTGAACCAACTTTTGATGTTCACAGTGGAGGGCGTGGGACAAGCTATGGCCTGTGGGACCATCTCGACGGTTGTGACCCGTCACTTGGCTTTGTCCAGGAGCACACCAGACCAACCCCGCTGCTGATGAATGACGGAAAGAGAAGGAGGGTGCCCTGAAGGAGCCGGTGGCTGCCTTGAGCCCGCGCTGGTGGCTCTCATTGCTCCTGCTTGGCAGCTTGATGATGCTCCTCTGTTGTCCCCTCGGCCGCTTCGCCTCCATCCAGCCGCTCGGGGCCCGGGAGCCCCGTGGGGAGCTGCCCGCGGTCCCGCGTGGGGCTGTCCCGGCCCGGGGCCGGGCAGTGCGGAGCGGGGACCTCGAGAGGGAGCCCTCCGCCCGCGCTCCGCCACCGCCGGGCACTGCCCGCAGCCCCGCACCCCGCATCACCCCGGGACACCCGCGGAGCATCCCCGGGGCTGGCGGAGGGGACGCTGGGGCGAGCAGCGAGGGTCGGACCCACGCGTGCAAGGGTCATCTCCACCCGTGCCAAGGACATGGACGGCTCCTGGACAGGGGGGTGACAGCTCCCGCCACAGCGCACGGGCGCTTTGTCCCCTCGGCAGCCACCAGCACGGGTCTGATCCTGCCCCCCAAGCTCTGTACCTCCTTCCCTCTAACCTGACCTGGTCAGAGATGTCCCTGCTTATCGTAGCGGGGTTGGACTAGGTGGCCTTTAGAGGTCCCTTCCAACCCAGTACATCCTATGATTCCCAGCACCCTGGTGACCAGCAGACGGCTTTACGGCCTGGCCTCTGAATGGCTTTCACACTCCCATCATGGTTTCCACCACTAATTGAAGCCTGGCCTTGGTTCAGGAGGTTCCAGCATCCCCCCACCCAGCTCCACTGCCCCTCCAAGCTTGGTCGCACTCCCTGAGCCTTGACCCTCACCGATCCAGTCCCACACTAGCCGGTGCTCTTCCAAACATCACCTTCCCAGGGCTGGCTCCTGGCTCTCCTGGCTCGCCGCACACAGCTGTGGCCAGCCGGGGTTTGGATGGACATGGTGCCAATGTCAGAGGTCCTGGGCTGTCCCCCAGCAGAGGGGCGGTGGGGCAGTGGGGACTCCAGTGAGGGGTGGCAACAGGTTTGTGGCAGGATCCTACTGCTGAGGCTGGACTTTGTCCTGGTGTGTGGCCTTGCTCTGGAGAGCTCCTGCTCAGGCGTGTGCTGTCCTGCTGCCGCAGTGCAGTTCCTTGGGGTGCTGTCCTTGTCCCCTGCCTGGGGACAGGGCGTCTGGCTGTTCCTGGGCTGGCTGCATGGGGTGCGTCGCCGTGTCCTGGTGGGACCCTGGAGCTGGGGCTGGGCCAGCTCAGTGCAACCGCTGCGGTGGGGTGTCCCTGTCACCTTTAAGGGGAAGACTGGGAGGACACATAAGCCCAGGGTGGGGGCTTGGCTGGCCGTCGTGAGCCCACAGACCTCTGGCATGACCTCACCTGCCCTGCTTCACCAAGAAGATGGTGCAGGGGTGGAAGGGCAGCTTAGGTGGGTCGCTCATCCCCAAACCTGCCACTGATCTGGGACAGATATGGGAAAGACCAGGTCTGAGCTGGGTTTAGATCCTCTGTGGGGCCAGGCATCTCCAGGTTGGGTTCTGCTGGCTCTAGGAATGTCATCTGCTCCTAACCTGCTGGTGGGTGCCACATCTGAGCTACTCAGGGACCCCCGGCTAATATGTGCTGTGGTAGTTGGCCCACCCCACAGGTGGGCTTGGATTTCCCAGGGCTTGTGCAGGGCATCCCTGGCATGACCTTGACCCTCAAGTTTGGACTAACATTGTCCCCTGGACAAACTGATGCTGGTGGAAAGTGCCTAAGCCTCTTCATCAGGCTGGAGCCTCAGGATGCCAGGTCCTATGACCTTGTGTTCCACAGAGACTTACTGAGTTGCCCACACAACTGTGCGTGAGCCCAGTGGCATCAGTTAGTGATGGCTTAGCTGGTTCCCAGCAAAAGCGTGGAGGCAGGCAGCAGGATGGACAGGGTGGCTGGTGGGGTTTTACACATCAGCGCTGCCGCGGGCTGGGACTGCTCCACATGCTTAGAGGACACAGCATTTTCCTTTCCCAGCATCCAAACATGGCCAGAGTCCATCAGCCCCTGAACTATCCAGTTCTTCCCTGAAACCCAGCCCTCTGGTGTCCAGGGACAAGTGGATTTTGCCCCCTAACACACACCACTCAGCACCACGAGCCCTCTGGTCTCCTGCCTGGCTTCTCAGTTCATAAATCCAAGCGTTGCCGTGATCGATGGCGGCCGGAGCTGCTGTCACTAAACCATCCGCTCCGGCCCCCGACGCTCGCGTGGCTCACGACCAGGTAGTATGAAAGGGCTGCAATATCCATCAGCGCGGCACGGCGCAGGGCTGGCCGCAGATCAGACCAGCCGAGCGGGCGGGCAGGCTGGGGAGCAGCTCGCAGGGCTGATTCATGACCGCTCGCATGGCTGGAGAAGAAGGGTTGTGCTCCTGCCAGCGAGCCACACTGCTGCCGGGGACCTGCCATGTGCCCCAGCTGTGGTTGCCACCCTGCAGGGCTCTGACCACGGCTGCTCCCCAGGGATGGGTCACAGCAAGATGTCCTTGCCATGCTGAGAACTCCCCCAGGCCACCGGGCTCCCACATCAGCCCCAGGCTCTGTACATGTGTCACCTGCATCTTGTCCTACCTGCACCACTGATACGTGGTGCTCCCATCCCTCCTGCACCCCAAGGCCCACATCATGGGGGCACAGTGCTCCCACACAGGTGACATTCCCATTTCTCATCTTCGCCATCCCAAACACCAGCAGCTCTGCTTGCAATGTGCATCCACACAAGATGGGTCCATCTCTTATCCCAGATAACAAGTAAGCCATGGGACAAGAGGAAGCAGCATCAAGTTGCATCAGGGGAGGCTTAGGTTGGACATGAGGAGAAATTTATTCCCCAAAAGGGTTATGAAGGCCTGGCTCAGGCTGCCCAGGGCAGTGGTCGAGTCCCCATTCCCAAAGGTGTTAAGAAGCTGTGGAGATGTGATGCTGAGGGACATGGTTTAGTGGTGACCTGACAGTGCTGGGTTAATGATTGGACTTGGTGATCTTAAAGATCTCTTCCAACCAAAATGATTCTATGATCCTATGATTCTCTGATTCGATGATTCATGTTCCGTACCCTTTTCCCCTCCTTTGCAGCCCTTCCCACATCTAGGCACCCCACACCACCACCTCCCTCTCCCACGCCCACAGGCAGTGCCATCACATCAGGAGCACCTCAACAGACCTCGGCCCCGTGACTCAGCATCCCTCGTGGGACAGCACCCTTGTGACTCGATGTCCCTCCCCAGGCGCACCCCAGGAGCTCCCTGTTCCCACCCCGAGACGCAGCATGACTTGCTGATCACATCGCTGCCACTGAAGCGTGTCCCTGGGACTCCAAGTAGGGCTGTAGACCACAAGCCCATGTCTGGGTGCAAATCCCCCCTGGCCACCTCCCCTGCCACCAGCCCGATTGCACCCGTGAGACTCAGCCCAGCTCCAAGATCTCATGGCCGAGACTCCCCCGTTTTGCCCGTGTGCCTCGGGAAGTGACTGCCACCTCCTGGGAAGCATCAGGGACAGGCTGGATGAGATCCAAGGGGTGGAAGCTGGAGTCAATAAAGTTCAGCTCAGTAATAAGGTGCAAACTTTCACTGGAGCAGGAATTAATGAGTGGATTAGTGACCATAAATAAACAAAGGATTTCTTGTGACTCGCAAGAGGTGACTCAGTGCTTTCAATGGGGCTGGGTGTAGCTCAGGCAGACAGCGTGGTGAGCCCTGAGCAGTCTGGACCTTATCTGTTGAGGTCTATCTTGATGATCCTAAAGCACTTCTTGGGCATTTGGTGAGGTCAAGCCATTTCCACCCTGTCTACACCTGGACTTAGGTGGCGTTGGGGTATCTGCATCTTACAAAGCAATTAGTAATTCTCTCCATCAGCACCCAACTCTACTGATATTCAGGAAGGAGAGGGGCTGCTGCACCCAATTGCCCTGATTTATTTTATCCCCAGGCTCTTGCATTGCCTCTGGAGCCCCCGCTTTCCTTTCGCAGGGCCATCTGTGAAACCCAGCTCTGCTGTGAGGCCACACAGCTTGCCTTTGGTAGGAGGGATGGAGGTTCCCTCAGTTGCTTCACACTCTGCCCAAACGAGGATTTCCCTCAAGGTTCCTTTAGGCAGTGGAGCCAAATAGGTCAAATCATTATTTTTTTCTTGAACTGAGCTGAACCTGAGCTGAGCTTTGCGGTTCCAACTGGAACCACATCACCAGACATGGACCGTGTAACGCATTCTGGGAAAGCATGCACAGCAGATAAAGAAGTAGCTTTGAGTCTGTGTTGACCAGCAGAGAGCAATGCGATGAGACAGTGACAATGTTTTGGGTGATAGTGACTGTGGACTGAGAGTTCATCTGTCCTAGAGCTTGATGAGTTGTTTTCTTGTACTTGAATCAATGTCAACCAAGCACTCCTGGCTGTTGGGTCTTGCTGGAGGATTTCAGCTTTGGAGGATGCTGCAGGAGGATTGCATCTTTGGATTTCCTGGCTTGAGCTGCTTGTCTGAATGCTCTCCAACCCACGTTGATCCAAATGACCTGGTTAGGCAGTCTACTGGTGGGTCTATCCTAACTCACATTTGCAGCTGGAAAAGGATGTGCAGTTAATGTCTTGGAAAAGCAAGGAGGAAGAGCAGCAAAACAATGACTACGGACTGAGAACTGCTACGTCATAACTCCAGGGAAGTATGTGTGAGGGAGGATTCCTCAGGGCAGCCGCTTGGTCCTTCAGAAAGAGCTTTAAGGGAGTAAGTTCAGAGAGAGGCTAGGAATCTGGCAAAATTGAAATCTCTGCAATTATCTCAAGAACAAGGAGGAGGGGCCCAGACAGCAGAAACAACATTAAATCATTAGAGACAGGGTAACATGAGTGCATGGGCAGATGCAGCACGACCTGCTGGAAATGGCTGAGCTATTGCCAAGGGTCTACAGGGAAAGTGAAGGTGGTCCCAGTGGTCCTGGGGAGGTGTGACCGTGGCTGCCTCTGGGATGGCTGGTTGTTTACTTTCATTTTCTGCTTTGGTGTTGGGTGAGGAGCACAGCTGATGTCCTCCCAGCAGGGCTGAGAGCTCAGTCTAGGGTGGGCTGGAGGCTTTGGTAAAAGGTGTTTGGATAAACCCCGTATTTTCAAAAGCCTGCTGATGGGCTTTTGTCTTATGGCACTTTGAACATTGGCTGCAGAAATCTTGTCTGTGGATTATCTTTGAGAACAAGTAAACTAGGAGCTCACGTGGGTTCAAAGGGTGGGTTCAGCTCAAGTTCATGGAAGAAAAATCCCCCAGGGATTATCACATAAAAAGGCTCAGCTCTGGCTCAGGAGGTCCATGAACTGCCAACTGCTGTAAGCTGGGAAAGTATTTGAGGATGTGTCACCCTGTGTGGGTCCTGTGTCTGGTTCACCTCTGCTGGTGGGATGCATGGTGCCTTGGGGCACTGCACCCGCCTTTAAGTGCAGAGGGAAGGCAACAAACCTCCTCCTGCAGCAAGTGAAAAGGCAGGTGGAAGACACAAATGTCCCATCCTTGACTGCAGGAAGGTGTTTGATGCTGTTTCACGCGGGTCAGCAAGGAGCATGAATCACCTGGGACTGTCATAACCTGGTGCAGATGTGTGCAGATGTGGTTCCCAGAGAACAATCCTCACCACCCTTGAATGAAGATCACGCATTTACAGACTCCACAGTCCTGTCAGAAGCCTTGAAGGACCAACTCAGAGTTCAAAATAATCCTGACATGTTGAAGAAATGATCTCATAAAAAAAACCCCAAACCCACAACCCATCTCAATTAAGGAAGATACTATCAAAGGAAACTCTCAAGCAAGAAGGTGCAGCCAGGCTGACCTGGTCTAATTGACCTCAGTAAGGGAAGGACAATTACTCTGCTGATAGGACTAGGATTTGAGAGTCAAGATGGGAGCATTGAAGTGCTAGTGTTGGAGGAGACTTCTGTGCCCAAAGCCCTAGGAGACTCCAGGTTCATCCTGTCCCTGTTTTTGAGGGTTGATCTCTTGCAGCCCACTTGACATCAAACGCTTGGCCTAGCCAGAGACAGCCTTCCTCTTCCAGACCAAGCCGTTCTCATGTCTGCTCTTTGCTGGAGCTGTCCTGCCATGAGGCTGAGCCAGTGATGTCACCCCTTGGTGCCACAGCCAGGTGACCTTCACCAGGTCTGACCTGCAAGCAGTGAGTCTCCAGCTGGCACAATGGAACTTGGAGGAGGATGTCTGGTCTGGGGGGTTCACCACCAGGTGTCTGGGATGGATGACAGAGCTTAATGTGCCTTGGCTCTGAGACAAATGATGGCAGAGCTGGGTGGAAGAGACCTCAGGAGGTCCAACTTCTGCTATTGATAAGACCAGAGACCAGCCTGACACCAGGTCTCGTGCGAGGTCTTGGTGGGCTGCGGGCAGCAGAAACAGTGAACTTCTCTGTGGCTCTGTCCCTGCTCCTGGCTGGAACAGGAGAAAGCACAAGCTCTTTGCAGCTCCTGCTTGGAACTTCTCTCCTACAGTCCCTGTGGGCTGTGGAGTGGCCTGGTCCCATCCTGGGCTGTGGGTCAGCAGATAAACCAGGAGCTGGGGACATGACTGAGTGTCTGAACCTGGCCCCAGAGTGGGAAGGTGGCTGGGCTCTGTGTGCTTGCTTGCAGCTTGCTGGAGAGCCGTGCTTCACTGCTGGGTGGATGGACCTCAGGGCTTCACTTCCAACCACCCAGTGCACACTGGCTGCTCACCACTGGTTCCCGAAGTGTTGGCCATAGTTGGGGATCCTCTCTGAGCCCCGTTGTCCCCCATCAGCCATGCAGATCCATGCAGCCCTAGATGCTGGTGAGCTCTGTGCAGCACAGATGCTCTGGGTGACGCCAGACCTTTCTATGTTTCTTGGCCCAGGGTTCCTCGGCCATCTTGCCAGGTATGTAACTATCCCAGCTATTTCCTGCTGTACTGCAAGAAAAAAAATTAATAAAATTAACTGATACAAGCCTTCTCCGTTTGATATAAATACAGACGGCAGCTGCCCAGCCCCCTGGCCGGACAAGCAGCATTGCAGACAGATTGCGTCTGGCGGCAGCGCGGCCAGCACCCCCGTGCCCCGCTTGTTCCCTTTGGCAAGGGGAGCAGGAGGGGCTGCCATGGTCATGGCCTGGACCCAGCTCCCATCACAGCCAGAGTGATTTGTGGTCTGCTTTCCTCCTCCTGACAAGCACATCCTGGGACTATGTGCTTCTGCACTGAGAGAGGGGAGCTCGTGGCTGGCTGGGGCTGATCACAGAATCACAGAATCATTATGGTTGGAAAGGACCTCCAGAGTCATCAAGTCCAACCTTCGTCCTAGTATCTCTCTAACCACTACACCATATCCTCAAGCGCCACATCTATTCGTTCTTTAAACACCTCCAGGGATGGTGATTCCACCACCTCCCTGGGCAGCCTGTTCCAGTGCCTAACTACCTTCTCAAGTGAAGAATTTATTCCTAATGGTGTCCTGTGGAGGTCCCTGTCCTCCCCGTGGGCAAAGAGGGGCAAACTCCTACCAACCCTGGGAGTTGGGGAGCCAGAGGTGATGGGGGACCCCCCCTCCTCAATGTATTTTTCCAGGGACTGTGTTTTCTGTCTCATGGTGAAAGTACCAGGATTCCACCCCATAGTCCCACATGTGCTGCTCTGCTCCCAGGCTGGTGTAACAGATGCTTCCCACCCAGAAACCTGCCCAGACATGGAAATCCACCACTGATGTACAGCTCTCTGCAGGGGTCTGTCCCTGCTGGGATGGGGTGATGGGCTGTGCAAGGTGTACGTTGCTCCAGGACCTTTGCTATGTGGGTGATGTGCTAGGGTGTGAGGCTGGTGGGCACGGAACGGTGTCCTAAGAGCCTAAAAATGCCAGTGAGGTACAACTCAGGGCAAAGCACCCATAGCAGATGCTCTGCTCCCCTCAGAGCAAAGCCCATGAGTGGATTTGCTGTCCCTGGGCTTGTCCCTGATTGCCCTCTGCGAGCGTGACTGGTATCGGTGGGGGACGTGGCAGTGGGACTGTGGTGGGGAGCAAGCACTGGAGACCTGGTGGTCACTGGGCTTTCTGGTACTTTGAGGTCTCTGATGGGGCTTTGGCTGGGAGCAGCCAGTTCCCCCGTGGCCCTGCCAGGCATCCATCTCAGCTTGAGGCAACAAGAAGGCCAAGACAGGCTGAAGCTCAGGACTGTGTCCCTGGGTGCTCCAAGGCTGAGGTGTGGGTGGAGGACAGGCTCTCTGCTCCATGGGTCTCCAGCTCCCACCCTGCCAGCCCCCAGCCGCTCACCCTCTTGCTCCTGCTTGCTCCCTGCTGACGGGGGCTCAGCGCCCTGGCCGCCCCTGCTTGGCTCTCCGCCTCCTGCTTGTACAGAAGTGATCTTTACAGTTATGGGGTGTGACCTGGAAGAGGGAATTGTCTCAGGACATCCCCATGGCCGGAGCTGTGAAGACCAAGGATGTGTCTTGCCAGGGCTCAGACTCCATAACTACAGAAGGTTTTGCCAAACAACCCCCAGCCGTTATTTAAATAAGCAAGGTCCTGGGCAGCATTTGCAGCCCTGCCATGAGGGACAATGCTGGGATGGTGTCGGGGATTCCAGACCCCTCTTTTCCCTGCCCTGTGGAGGCCAGTGGGCAGAGCCCCCAGGATGGGCTGTGATGCTCACCTGGTTCCCAGGCTGGCAGTGTTCTGCAGAGGTCGGATACTATAAGGAGCCCCACGAAAGCATCCCTAGGTGCCACCAGCCCCATCCAGCTGCGGGCATGACCCGGTGCCCTGGCTCCTGCCCAGGACAAGCTCTCTGGGGCTGTGGCTGGGGCCATGTGCCTGTGGTAGGTCCTTTGTTATTTTGTCTACTCTTTTTCCCTACCAGAGCAAGCAAGAGCCGCGGTTTGAATTCCAGGTTCACTGTAATTGTGCTGTTATCTCTCCACCAGGGTCTGGTTTCACTCATGCTTTGGGTCGATGTCTGCTGTGAATGGATGTCTCCATTAGCAAGGGCTGTTCCAAAGCTTTCCCTGTCTCTGCCCTTTCCCACTTCCTGCACTGTCCTGGCAGACCTCTGCACTCCCCTAGGCCCTGAGCCCAGCGTGGGCAGGACAAAGTATCCTGGTAAGCATGGCACCTCCAAACCTGGACCTACCATGAGGGCAAGTTCTCCCACCAGCCACCCATTCCTTCACCAGGGCACGGGATCTCTTTTGGCCAGCAGACTGACTGGAGCAATGTAGCAGGACCATGGAGGTGAGGAGGAGGAGGAGCAGAGCAGCAGGGAAGGGGTGCCAGGGGCTGCAATGTTGCATGTCCCACATGGTCTTGTAGCCTCAACTTGCTGGATTGCAGCAGGGGGACCAGAGGTGGTGGCTACTGGTTTCAACACAGGGAATCATTAGAATTTTTCCTGGTGGATTTTTTTTCCTCCATGAGGGTAGTCAAACATGGGAACAGAGAAGCTGGTGGGATGTCTGCTTTTGGGGATGTTCAGTTCTTGACTGGACATGGCCCCAGCCAACATTCACATTGGACCTGCTGTACTGTGGGGAGTGTGGCTGGACCGGACACCTCCACAAGCCCCCTCCAACCTCGACTCTGTAATTTTCTGATGGTGCACAGGGATGCTTCCCCAGCAAGTGACAGTTGTGACTGAGAGGCTGAAGGCTCTGAGAGATGTCACCATCCTGGGGGCTGTCAAAGAAGGGGCAAACCACAAAGAAGGTTTGCAAAAGAGAGGTGGAGAAGATGCAGGATGGAGGCACCCAAGGGTGTCTCAGGACCCAGACCTTGTTACCAAGCCCTAGGCTGTGCATTGCAGACTGTGTTTAAAGCTGTTTTTCCAGCATACTTGCCTGGGATGTGACCCTCCTCCTGGGTCCAGCAGCTGCCCCAATGCCAGGATGGTCCTGACCCACCAGCATTGCTCTGCTGATGGAGCCGGATGTCCCCTCCTGGGTACCAGAGAAGGTCATGATGGGCTGCTCCCAGACATGGTACCTCTGAGCACAAGCCTGTGCCCCAGGGATGATCCTGATGCCCCATCATGGTGCATCTTTCCTCACAGTCCTCTCCAGCTCTCAGGTCCCCATGGAGCAGCCATGAGATCCCAGGGTTCAAGGGCTTTGCTTCTCTGCTCTCACATCTCTCTGTTTAACAGCAGCCTGGCCCCTCTGGACCTGGTGTCACCAGAGCTCAGGAACAGACCCTGAACCTCCTGAGGTGGCTGGTGGCCACGTAAACCAGGACACATCTCTGTGCCTCCCGGCACTTCCCAGGCATTGCTCCATACACTGGGCCAGCGCTAGTGGGACATCAACCGGGACATTGAGATGCGTGTGGGTGCTAATCTTTGGGGCCATCAGATGAGGCACCAACCCAAAATCCAGCTCTAATTGGCCTCTTCCAGTAATTCTTCCTGACAAAACAATTAAGTTTCTCAGGCAAGAGATGTTCTTTGCAAACGGCCCGTGCCAGATGCTTTTGCTTTTTTTATCTCTGGTATTTAAGGATCTTTTCCTAATACTCACTCATTATTTTATGACCGGTTCTGCCTGCCCTTTTGAAGCTTAGTATCACACTCATGTTCGTTTGTTGTCTCAGGGCTTCCCTAACTTGATGTGAGGGTTTGGTGGTTTTTTTTAATAATTATTTTAAATAAACATTCTTGATTTGTAAAGGGCTGGGCCCTGTGAGACAGGGCAGGGAGCGGGATGGGCTCCAGCCCTCTCAAGCCTGCCGAGGCTGCGTGTACTGCTGCAGGACTGAGGTCAAAGCTGGAAAAGCTTGCAAGACCAGATCGCAGAGAAGGCCCTGGGCCAAGTGGAGCCTGGTTTGCAGGGTCTAGCAAAGCCTGGCTTACAGGCTGCCCTGACACGGGGACCACAGCGTGTGGAAAACCCAAGCTGGGGGTGGTTGCAGTCGGTGTGCGTGGCCTGGCACTGCCCACAGTCTTTATTCTCTCCATCCTTGGCCACCTCTGGAAGTCCTAAGGCGGCGGCACTGCTGACGGATTCGTGGTCCTTTATCTTCTCACCTGGGAGTTTTATGACTCCATCTTTCTGCCATCAAGTTCTAGTGGTTTCAATTTATCCTTTAGGGATGCTGGTCCTTTGTTTTCCCAGCCTGGGTGGCCGGTGAGGTGCCCTGGGTGCAGGTAGATGTGTTAGCACCTTGAAGAGTTGCTAATCTGAGTGTTGCCAATACCCGCCCTTCCCAGGGCCCTTCTCCCAGCGGTGTTTGCACCCCATCCCCACACACATCCCGCTCCTACCAGTCAAGGCGCTGTGATTCTGGATCCTGGGAAAGGGAGGGTGCAGCCTTGGGGATTGGCACCCCAGGAGGGTGCAGCACTGGTACCGTTGGGGAACAGCACCCCAGGGCAGGATGCAAAGGCTGCGCACCTCTTGGAAAGGCTTGCATCTCTTGGAAGCTGTGTGTTAGCTGAGCCAAAGAGAGCATCTGGATGGGATGTGGTGGAGGGTGAGAGCAGCTGGGTTTTGAGGTGAGTCTGTGCTGTCTAGGGGTGTCTGGGCGCTAGCGCTGGGTATGCCTTAGCCTGAACAGTCTCTAACATCTTGCCCAGGGACTCCAGCACTGCTGGCTGCTCATTGCAGTGGATCTGGGCTGAGGTGGGTGCTGTTTGGCTAATGACATCCTAAGGGTTACCTTGCTTGGACTTTGCTGGAGCCAGGAAGGATGTAGGGGGCCAGGGAGGGGAGGGATTGGGGCTGTGGGCTGGGAGGGTGCCCAGGGCAAGTGTGGTCTCAACACGAGCATCCTGAAGCAGCAGCCCCACAGCAGGTCCCAGCCCTCTCGTACCACCGGTGCATTTCCCCATGGGGTCAGGAAGGAACCAGCTCTGGGGGAAGGGGTGATGGCTTCCATCCTCAGTGCATATCCATCGCTCTTAGCCTAGGAGCTGTGCCCCAGGAAAAGCAAACCCAAGTGGTCGCGTCCATGGCAGGTGCTCCTGTGGCTCGGGATGACCTTTCCCAGTGGGCTCTGTCCCAGGGATTCAGTCACTCCATAAATCTCCTTTTCTCTGCTGCGCAGACCATGGAGAGGCAGTCCTGACTCAAGACTGGGAGTGTCCAGCTGCGGACGCTATCTCAGCGGAGGAGCCGTGTGTGGGGATGCCAGCATTTCCAGGCGAGAGACAATCGGGCTTTATTTCCCTGCCACATAGGAAAAATAATAAACATTCCTCGGGTTTGTTTTCAGGCTGCTTTGTGGAATAAATCTCAGACTGTTGTTGTCTCCCTGGGCTCGCCGGTCCCGCAGAACTGCCTGTTCTCACTCCATGAGTCACTGACGCCTGCGCTGCCGCTGACGGCCCCTCTAAAACCCTGCTCTCGGGGCCTGCTCCATGCCCAGTGTGCCACAGACACCTGGACCAGAGATACTCCACAGCCATCCAGAGCTCAGGTGGACACCGATGTCCATTTGGATCAATTATATCCCCTGGACATCTCTGTCTGCTGCCAGCAGCAGCCTGGACAACCCTAGCCACATTGTCCTCTGGACCTAGGTCTTCCTTCCAGGGTCCCTAGTTTGACAGCATGACATGCTGCAGGTCTTCAAGATGAAGGGTCTGTCTCATGGGACAAGGGCTCTTCTGGAGTAGACCAACATTGTGCTGGAGCCAGTGGCCTTTCCCATCTCCTCTGCATGGGTAGGAAGGAGATCCAAGGGATGCTATGGCCTCTGTCCTTCCACCTATGGGAACATCTGCCAGCAGTGTCCATTTTGATGTGGTGGGACCCAGCCCTTTCCCATATGGTGCAGAAAACTTGGCCTGTTGTAGACCCTCATGCTGAAGGTGTGGCTCCATGGGGGAGAAGATGACCTTACCTATGCCCTGGCTGATCCCCACAGAGGCATCTGGATGCCACAGGAAGTGCTTTGAGAGGGAATGGTCCAAGCAGCATGTTTGGAGCCAGGTTCACACCACTGCTGATGGGCCAGTCACATGCTGTTGCGTAACATGGAGGTGGGAGATAGCAGGCAGTGCTGGAAGGACATCTCCTGGAGCAGCAGTTCTTGGTGTGACCAACAAGCAAGCACTGCCCACATCATCTCCAATGCCTAACAAAGCATGCCCAATACCCAACCACATGTGGAGACCTCATAAACTTGACACCCAAACCTTGCCAACTTTCCCACCTGGGAGATCAAGGAGGTCCCAGGAGCTTGGTGTGGACTGTATGTGTCAGTGAGGGGAGTCTGGTGGCCACAGGACCCTGGGTTGGCTGCTGCTGGATGGTCCCCACTGTGAGTGCCCTGTGCTGATGAGCTGAGACCTTGGCACATGTTCGGGGCACCAGGATGTCAGAGCACATCCAATGAGATGGGATGGGGTAGACGAGTCTCCAGGAGCTCAGCATGTGCACATGGCTGGATGTCTGACCTCAGCTGCAGCATCCCTACATGTGTCTCCCAAAAATAGCTGGTTTTAGAAACACGAAGTCTCCTCACGCTATTGCCCAACACTTGTTACACATATAGTGACAGCAGCCAGTTGAGTGAAACTATCGCCAGAAATAGTGCGAGTTACGGCAAAAAAACCCCGGCTCTTAAGAACGATGGCAGCTGGGAGGGACTCGGTCCCTGGGGCTGCCAAACACATGGCAAAGGACCAGTCTGAACGCAGGGTGTTTGCAGAGCTGTCCGCGGCACATAATAAAAAGAAAACCCCAAAGGTAAAATATTTTACTGCCTCACAGAGAGGCAAAAACAGGACAAGGAGTGAATGAAGTGCTGTTGCCAGGAGGGGCTGTTGGAGCGCTGGAAGAGCCGATACAAAGGCTGGATGAGGGATGAGCACCGTCTGATAGCTCTGGTATCTGCACACAGCCCCACAGACAAAGCTGCTTTAATTAGGGACAGGTCGTTTGGGGAAACCGTGATTGCAGCTTGCAGGAAAGGCTCATGGAGGGAAAGAGCTCCAGCTTCCCTGGAGATGCCTGTTTGAGGCTTAACGGATGTCTTGCGCAGCCAGCAACGTAACTCCTTGAGAGTTTCCGAAAATCCCAGATAAGAGCTGGATGTGACGGAAAGCTCTGGACACCATCAGGGTGACGAGCGAGTGGGCTCTGCTCTGCTCACAGCAAATTGCTGGTCGGCCATGGGGGATCTGTAGGCACTGGCGAGCGGCAGGGCTGCGCTCGCCTTGGACATCGATGAGCAGAGTGTTTATTTGGACATCTGAAAGGTCAATTTGCTAAAATGCGAAACAATCGCTGGCGTGACCGGCTGGGACTGTAAATTTGGAGTGGGAGGTGTTAGTGAAAACTGGGACTCATTCAAGGACATCCCAACAGTGCCCCAAAAGCCATGATTTCATAAGACCAAAATAATTCTCCCAGGGAAGAAGCTGTCAGAGGCGGTTTGGATGTGGAAGTGTGGTGGCCTGCAGCTGGAGGGGGAGGACCCAGCCCTGGGTGATGCAGAAGGTGGGAACCAGGCGGGAGCCTGGCTGGCATCCGGGCTAGAGGAAAGGAAGCTGAATGAAGGGTGAAATGTGTGCTCTGTTTTGCTGCTTTGGAGAGGGCAGCATGCCTTCCCCTCTTCCTCATCCTCCTCCTGCATCAACCATGCATTTTGGAGCAGCGATTCATGCTGGGCACACAGAATCAGATGATGGGAAGGCTGGTGGTGTGGAGCAGAGTGGCCATTGGACAAGAAGAGAGAGCTTAGTGGCATCTCCTGGAACTGCAGGATGATGGCAGCTGGTGAAGACCTCAAAAAAAGGCCTGCCCTTAGACCCAGCAGGATCCTGGCTGAGCTGCTGCATCCATCTTGGGAAGGGCTCTGGCATGTTGGCTGTGGACTGACACAGGATAAGGTTGTAGGTGCGGTGATGAAATACCCAGAGTTAGCATGTCAAGTAGAGTCCATCACATCCAGAGGATGCTCCCATCTGTCTTGCCATCTCTTGTGCAGAGCATGCAGGAGACATTTCCTTCGACATGGAGAAGGCTTCCTGCAGAGAGCCTGGGATTTGTCAAAGCCCAAGGTCCAACCCATGGGGTAGAGCACCCCAGGGAGGATGGGGAAAAGGGAGGGCTCCAGCAACATAAAGAACTGCTGGTGGTAGGAGGGGAAGCCAAAGAAATCATCAAGCTGTCGCTGGCTAATGGCAGTGAGAAAGCTTTGAAAATATACATTTAGGACCAAATCAAGCCAACCCCCAATCCCAGCCCTGTGCAAAACAAATGGAGTCTAATTCTAGCAATCAAAACTGTAAGTATTCAATAGATGACTCCAGACTGTGCTTGGGTCACAGCAGAGAGACACGTGCAGTGCTGGGGGGTTAAGAAATTACCATCTGTAATGGAGGAGGCTGTGCAACCAGAGACCAAGAGGCCCCGTTAACTTACACCCTTGAGCTGGGAATGAGCTGCTGGAAGAGTCCCTGAGATGCTGACACTGGTGTTGAACAAGTCTTGGATAGACAGGACGATACCGAGGGCTTGGAGACCTGCCAGGAGCCAGAGCTGATGGCCCAGGGAGGGGGATGTGCAACCAGACATGGTGTCCGCTCATCATGGACCCCTAGTCCCATGGGCTGGGAAATGAGCTGTAGGATGCAAAGCTTGGTTTATCCTGCTCACTCAGCGAAGCCTGGGAGGTGACGTCATCATTTTAATAGGTACATGCACATAAAGATGTTTCCTGGTGGGGGAGGTTTTTGGGAGTGTTGACAAATGCATGCTACAGTCCACTGGCTGGAAACCTAATTTAGACAAATTCAGCCTTGAAACAAGCTGCAGTTTCCCACTCCTTAAGGGTCACCAGGCACTGGAGGAGATTTTTGGATGCTGGGAGGATTCAGCATTGCCTGGAGCTTTGGTGCTGAAGCACACTGTCTTCCTGGATGTCAGGCTTAGGGCCAGCTTGTAGAAGAAATTCTCTAGGTAACCGTTGCTGATGAGGATCAAATCACAGTGTTCATCCTTTTCCTTCATGGCCCTTGTGAGGAACCGGCTGGTGTGCTCATGTTGTGCACAGCTTCTTGTTAAAAGAACATTTCTGATCAACCTCAAGGCTCCAGACAGCAGCAGGGTGGAAGACACAGAGACAGTGTTATGGTTGAACTGGAGGATCTGGGGTCATACTGCAGCTCCCAGGGCTGGGAGGACACCTACTGTGACCCAGGTCCCATGTGAGGGTGGGACACAGGTTGCCACCTCTCCACTGTCAAGGTTCACACGCAAGGCAGTGCAGGCACATGAGCTGAATGGTATCAGCTCTGGTTCTTGCTACCGTGTTGCTCGTCTGCCTGGGGGGCATCCTTCCTGTCCCACCCTTGCCCACTCCCTCCTCCTCTGCTCCATCCTACAGCCTGACCTCAAAAAGTGAGAAAGGATTACCTGCACCTTGAGTGTGCCCCTTCCTTCAGGAGCTCTGGGGAAGGGCAGGGCTCTGGCCAGTCTCTAAAGAGCCTGTTTCAGTGCCAGAATGATGCTGGGCACTGTGCCTGGTGCCATTTGCACAGCTCGTGCTTTGGCCAGTCCCCCAGAGCCGCCCAGTGCTTCATTTCTGTGGCACTCGTTCAATGGGCGGGAGACAGCGACGAAAATAGGCTCTTAGAGAAGAAACAGATGAGAAAGCAGATGCTGAAGGAGAGGAGATGTGGTCAGCAGCACCTGAGCCCTGCAGGGCACTGTCATGGGAAGCTCACAGCACTGGGGCGCTGGCTGGCACCAAATCGCTGCAGCAGAGGTGATGGGACCCATTCCCAGTATCCCTCAGGGATGGGATCAGACGAGTCTCCACTGCCAGGGGATGGTACCAGCTGCTTTGAAGCTCTGCCCAGCTCTGGGAGGATGTCCTGGCAGCACGGGAAGGGTTGTGAGTGGGGCTGTGACCCTGCAGAGATATCTTCCTCCCACTGAACTAGGCAGTGGTCCCAGGGGATGGGTGTTGGGGAAGGTGTCCTTTCCCCCAGCACTACCCAGGGCCATGAAAAGGGCTCCTGGGGTGGTGGTGGCATCCATGCTGGCTCGCCTGTGCAGACACAGCCTCCTGCAGTGCCCATGTCCCTGGCTGAAAGGGCTGTGCTACCCTGACATGCTGCTCAGCCTGGGATGGGATCTGGTGTGGTCTCGGTGACCACCCCTCTGAGGTATCCTCACAGAACTCCCTGGGGCTTGGGCCAGGTGGCTCCTGCTGCCAGGCACGCTCCCCAGCCGGGCTGCTCTCGGCTCCATCCCCTTGGCCTCCCCAGGGAGCCAGCTCCACAGCTCCCATCCATCCTCTTCCAGCCCCAGGAGAGGTGTCCACTGCCCGCTCTATCTCACTGTCTGGGAATTTCTCCTGAGACTTTGCCTGCATTTTGCTGTCCTTATTTGCACCTCTTGAGGCTCATTTATACCCTTGCATCCTCTCCTCTTTGGTTCACGTCCTTACTTCTGCCAGCTGCCCTCAAGGTTCCTCTCACTTCTGGACCTCTTTAGGTGGCCCTGAGGCCATTGTCCAGCACAGGTGAGAAGGACCATCACCTTTCCTTGCTGAGCTCCATCTCCAGGGCTGGTCTCTGAACCGACAGGGCTTCCTCCAATCCTGGCCAGTTCCTCTCTGCCCTGCTGCAAGCTGCCCACGGGGTCCCTGACCCTACTACCTAGTGCCTGGCCTGGCCCTGTTCACAGCCCCTGTTTTTGAGGCTGCTTTTTGCTTTTCATCTGTTTCTGAGCTCAAGTTGGAGCCTTTGGGTACCTGCACTTTCAGGCTAGGTGCAGCCTGCATGTGTTTGCCTGCTTCTCATCCCTCTCTGCAGCTCCAGGGTAACGCAGCACATCTGGATTCCTTGCATCCAGCCCCCGTCTGATGTGCCACATCTGGATTCCTTGCATACGATCCCTGTCTAACAGGCCATGTCTGGCTTCCCAGCATGTGATTCCTAGATAACAAGTCACTCCTGGATTTCCTACATGTGATTCTTGGATAACATGGCATATCTGGATTCCTTACATTCAATTCCTGGACAATATGGCACATATGCTCTCTGGCCAAAGCTGGGGCTGGAACAGGACTTGCTCTTTAAAGTTTAAAGGATTTTTTTTTCTTTTTTTTTTTCTGGAGAAAATGAAGCTTTGACCTGAATTGCTGGCTGCCTCACAAAATCTCCCTTCTACCTCGGCTTTGGCTGCTCTTGGCTGGGAGCCTGGCTTGAAAACAAAGATCCTATCTCCCCCCCGCCCCCTGGGCTTTGGGATTGCTGGCGGTGGACACACCACCCCTCGCCAATCACTGCTTACAATAATATTTTTCTCTAGGATTGAGCTTGGAATAACTTTGTTTTGACATAATCTGAACTAATGTCTCCCCGGCAATGACAGTAAACACTCGACAATAAGTCGCAGTGCGGCCCTGAAGCTCTGCAGAAGGGGTTCCAGCGGCTGGGCAGGAGGTCAAGGGTGCAGGGCACAGCTCCAGGGCAGGACCTGGTGATGGCAGGGTGGCCCATAGCCCCAGAGGTCCACTTTGCACCCTTTCCCTCCAGCCACATCACTCATTCTGCAGAGGGTGATGGAAAATGCAGCATGGGGCCATTGCTAATCAGTTCCTCGGGCACGAGGAGTTATTGTGTCTGCAGCGGTGGCAGCTCCAACTTAAACACTGTCACCGCACTATTAATGGTCCTGGCACTTGCTGACTCAAGAGCTCAGCCCGGGACCTAAGAGCAAATATGTTTGTGGAGCCCAGAAAGAGCCATCGAGCTTCAGTCCGTGTCTTGGGCCGGCCATGCCCTGCTTTCTTCTGGTGCTGTCCCTATGAGCTGGTGTGCTCAGGGTGCCTTGTGTTGGCACTGGCTGATATTGCCATTGCACATCAAGGCATGATTCCTCCCTGTCCCATTCTTCCTAGAGGAGGACCCCAGGAGGTCTCACCTTCATGAGGTCAAATAGCACCCAATGAAACAGCTGCAAAAAGGCTTTGCAGCCATACAGCATCCCCTGGAGACCAGGTCAGAGCCTGACCCATCCATCCAGCATCAGGGGAGATGGTTGTGGTGGGAAAAAGAAAAAGGGCAGGGGCTGGGTCCTGTAGGGAATGAGCAGATAAGGACAGGAGTGCCTGAGAGGTCCTTGTAGAGAGGACATGTGGGCAAGAAGTGGTGGGGATAGGCTCCTTGCCAAGATCCTCCTCCTGTCCCCATGGTAGCCAGCCCCCGAGGGCATGCTCTGCCCTGTACTCCCTTTAGAGTGGCACCTGCTATTGAGAGTCATTGCTGAGCAGTAGCTGGACCTGGGCCTGGGCATGGACCTGGACCTGGTTCTAGCCCTGGGGCTGCACAGGGGCAGCGGAGAGCTGCCCATGGCCCTCTGAGCTCTGCACATGCCCCTCAGCCTCCAGCTCCTCAGGACCAGGCAGTGTCCCATTGATGCTGGTCTTCCTCTGTCTTTCTTCCCCCACTGTGCTGGTCCTCTGATCCAGTCTCCCATGGGATCTCCCAGGGAGCACTGGTCCAAATGGGCAGCTCTCTTAAGCCCCTTCTGACTCAGTTCATGAGACAGCAAGCTCTGTCCAAAGGCTAAAGGCACAAAAGGGTTTGTCTCCCTCTCTCGCCTGGAGAGCTGTTTCCCTGCTGCTTCTCATCCCTCTCACCTACATCTCCTTGTCTGATCTCACACTGAGACAGTGTGGGATGAAAACAAGTCCTGAGAGCAAACAGCTTCCTGCTGGTTCACCTCCTCTTTTCAGCTCCCATTTTTGCTTTAAAATAGTGTCCATAATGTGTCCGAAGTCTGTGCATTGCAGGTGGGTGAGCTGTGCCCATGCACTGCTGTTCTCCACCAGGGCATTGGCCATGGACAGGGCTGACCTGTTTGCATCCCCCGTGGCTGCAGCACTGCTGCCTGCACATGGACACCGAGGAGATAATCTTTCCTCATCCCTTTTTCTGATGAACTGGACATCTTTCATTGTGGGCCTGATCCTCACAGCAGTGAACAGCGACTCTGAGCTTCAAAGTAGGGCAGTGACTTCAAATCCGAGTGCTAAGGCCACCTGAGAGTAGGTGACGCCAGGTAGACCCATCCCTGCCTCAGCAGTGTTTAGGCTCTGTGGGGAAAGGCAGAGCTGCAAATGGGAGGTCCATCAAGGCAAGCAGGACTTCAGGCTGCCAAAGATGGCTTTCCTAGAGACCTGCAAACCCATCCCTGCTTCTTGCTGGGAACCATGGGCGTTTCCACAGCACAGGAACTGGAGTGCCATCCCTGCCTGGGAACTCAGCACTGCAGCATAGAGTTTGTAGACCAGTTTGGAACGTCTCCTAAGGCATACAAACTGCTGTCAGCATCCTTCTCTAAGAGACTCCTGGGGAACGGCTAGAGCTGTGGCTCCTCTGGTTATTGTGGAAGACCACGGGTTGCCCTTTTTTTTTTTTTAAAATGGATGAAACCATGTGCTTAATATTGCAACAGGGAAGAAGAGTTGTGGAAAAATATCTGGTAGAGTTCTGAAGGTCAGTGGAGCGAGCCCTGGTAAACTGTAAGATGGATGGATGCATATGTTGTGACTCATGCCAAGAAAACAGAGAAGAGTTCTGGAGGAGGATGCAGAAGGGGCAGGAGACACATTTAAAGCTATGGAACCATTAGCTGCTCCAAGTGGTCAGGACACAGGTCAGGGAGTTAAGGAGCAATGTCCCTGCTTTGCAGAGTGGAGCTCTTCACTGATGATGTTGCACCAAATGGCTTGTCTGACAGTGGAGAGAGGAGGAACAGAGGGGACAGGCAGGCAGGGACAGTCTGGTCACAGAACAGGTGCTGAGGTTCTTCTCCTCAAGGGGATGGTGGGCTTCCAGAAAGGCCTGGGACTTGTCTGGGTGGCCTTATTCATCCCTGTCTCCTTTTCTTTCCTCTTTGTCATGTTCTAGGAATCCTTTCATCCGCGTGTTTGTTTTTCTTTCCCTCTCCTTGCAGATGCTCAGTAATTCTTTGAATATATCAGGCGGGTTTGTGTATCCCTGTATCTGAGCTGTTCTGTGGATTCTCCCCAGAGGACAACAGGCACCTCTGGAGCATGTTGCACACTGGCTTGAGGTCATGTCTAACGGCAGCCTGGCAAACTCTCGCTGGAATGCTTGCTCTGAGCAGAGGGCAGGCAGCGAGCTCAAGGGGAGGGCGATGCTGCATATGGGAGCACTTCGCGAGGTGAGGAGAGATGGTGGATGTTGATGGGAATAACCACTGTGGTGCAGAAGGAATGAGGCAGCAGTGGCTTTTGAGTCCAAAAGCCCAGGGCTGTGGTAGAGCCATGGACAAGTCTGGCAGCTCCTTCAGAAAAGTGAATTTGCAGAGCTTCATTCCCTGGATGGTTCATGAAGCTTCAGATGCTGGCTGCGGGACGTGGTCTTTTCTGCAGGCACATCTCCCCTCCAAGGCCAACCTGGATCAGAAGCTGCCCCTGGGTGAGACCCAAGGCACCAAGTCCTGAAGGTCCCTCTTACTTAGTGTTGTTTCCCTTCAATGTCTGAATTAAGGGGTTCCCCAAAATGGGAGTCTGATGCGCCGGAAAGCCACGGGCACACGAGCTGTCCAAACACTGTCCTTCATGTGCCCCAAACCAGCTGCTCCGTGTGGTGTGGCTCCTGTGTCATGCCCCACTTCATTTTCTTGGGTCCTCAAGTGCCACGGTGACCATGCAGCACCTGAGCAGCTCAGGGACCAGGGCCCTTGGGGATGTGAAGAGAAGGATTTCACAACAAGATGCGCAAGACAAACCATCAGCAGTTGGGAGAGTGATGCGAATGAAGGTGTTGTGATCCAGCAATAGCTGCTGCCTGCATGCTCCTACTGCCCTTCAGTGCAAGGCCTTAAGATGTCCATGGGCAGTGGAATGGATGCAGGTTGGCAGGGTAGCTGGGCAGCTCTGAGGGTGATGGGGATACTGGGGAGCATTGCAGCAATCAGGGGCTTCTCCAGCACCTATGTGGTCCTTCTGCAGGCTGTGGCTGCCTCTCCTGCCTCCCCCAAGGAATAATGTGAGTGCAGCATCCAGGAGCCTGCCTCTGCCCAAGTGCAAAGGAGGCCTGAGGACATGGATGGGGAGCAGGGAGCTGAGGGAGGCAGCACAGAGGAACAATTGGAAAGAGGAAAAAGGAAATCCTCCTGGAGCTGTGAAAGTGTTTTCCCAGACTGTCTGGCCGCTATGATGACCTCATTCTCTGAGGTGATGTTAATTGAGCTGAGAGACTGGAGAACAGGATGTCCAGCCCCGCCAGCCCCACTGCCACAGTCACCTGCACAGCCCCTTGTGCCCAGCAGCTCTCCCGAGAATCCTGACCCAGGCTGCGCCCCGCGGGGACTCCGAGTCCCCGAGCTCCTGCCAGCGGCTGTTAACGAGGATTAACAAGCCACAGATTTCCATGAGTTCATCTCAACTGTTTATCCTGGAAAATCCCCTTTGCAAAAGCGATGATGCATGCATGGACCTGGGGAGGGAGCATCCGAGCGCTGTGCAGGCAGAGAGCTTGTCTGCAAGATCTCCACTCATCCTTGAGTGCCTCTTGTGATAGCAAAGCTCGAGGCACCATGCATGGGGGAGCAGGAGCCAGAAGCCGGAGCTTGCTGGATGGGAGAAGCCGGATGGTTCATTACGGGTGATAAGAAGCTCATGGGGTGGATGTCCTGTTCCACGCACAAGGTTTCCAAGAGGATGTCTCCTGGTGGGTCAATATTTTAACAGAGATAATGGAGGTCTGAGTAATGGATGCCCTTCTGGGTTGTCTACTCTATAAAGATGTGGACGTTAATGAAAGCTCTTTCCCTGGAGGAATTTTATGGGGAGGGAGAGAAACCAGCAGAGCTTCTCTCCTCCCACATGTTTGCCTGATTTTTAAAAAATCCTTTAAAGCTGCCTCCTGAGGCCACTAACTGTCTGTCAAATTCGCCTGTATTTGTTTCACACATTAGGAAGTATGAGGAGCAGACACATGATTGCATAACTTGCTTCTTTGCAAAATCAAACCACCAAGGACACACTAAGGATCTCTTTTATTTAATATAGAAATTAATATAATGTGACCCAAAGGCTGGGAGTTAAAGCTAGACCCGCTCAAATGTGGACTAGCCCATATTTCAACGCTGACCATGATGGGACGAGTTGCAGATGGCAGAGGTTGAGTTTTCCTAAATGTCATCATGTGGAGACTGGCTGCCCTTCTGGCAGAAGATCTTAAGCCACGAGATAGTTCCTGGTCTTAATGGTCTTGAGGCAACTTTGTGAGGCCTCTGATGTTCAGGTGGTATTTATGGCTGCATGGCCATCAATTTGGTGCATCTGAAAGACTGTAAGCACCGTAAAAGTGCCCTGCTGCTGACTCCTGCTAAACAATGCCCATCAGCTGCCCAGTTGCCTCCAGGCAGTCAAGCAACCAGATCACTGGTCATCTCACATCTTCTGTGCTCGTTTTCCCTCCTCAGGCAAAATGTGGGTAATTGTAAGATGGGAAGACCTTCCTATGGGCTTTATATTCCTGTTACAGAGGCTGAGGCCAGAGCCAGGCCCCTAGGACATGGGCTGGAAGTGGGAGAGCACTGAGTCTAGACTTAGACCTGGTGCTGAGATTGTGTCCAGAGTTGCATGTGCTCTTCCCTTATTGCCAAGCTGCAGGCACCACAGGATAAGCCACAATATTCGCTAACCACAGGCTTCATCTTTGTGTTTGAGTTGCTTAGGGCAGGCCATGAGACAGAGCCCAAACCTCAACAGTGATTGGGTTTTTTTCTAGAAACATGTGGTAACTCCTCTGGGGATCCATGGGCAGCAAGAGCCAGATCAGGATCTCATGGGGGCTGGACCCTCCTCACTACACAGAGCTGCTAGAAGTTCCTCTCTGCAGACACAAGGGCCCAGGATGAGAAAGAAACCAAAACCACAGACCAAACCCACAATTAGGAGCATGATGCAGCAGGGAAAGGAGCCTGGCCTGTGGTTGCACCACATGTGCTTTCCTCTGGCCACCTGAAATGATGTTGAGCAGGAGCCAGGAGAGCATGAGCTGCCAGAGCAGGAGCTTTTGGGGATCTGGGACCTCAAGCAGCATCCACAGCAACCCATGGAAGGGACCATGAAGGGTGTGAGTGGCTCTCTGCTCTCAGGAACTGAATGAGTGCAGATGGACAGCCTTTACCACCACATCCCTCAGAATCCTCTTCTTTTCTGTTCTCCACTCCTCTGAGATCAGCCTTGTACCTTCTCTGAGATGCCCTAAACATGAAGCATTTGGTGGTTTTCTGTGCTTTACTTGCTACAAAATTCCTGCAACCACTTGCCCTCAGGTCACAATGGCTTATTTTTTGGTCATCCCATCCAACCACCTCAGTCATTCATCTTCCCAGACTGAGACATGACTGAAAACATGTCCAAAACAGGGCTTTTTCACTGTTTGGCTTTCAAGAGTTAAAGGAGCTTCTTTTTACCATCAGTGTTGCTGACAAACATGCTCCAAAATGCCAAATGCCATGTCTTTGTAGCTTTCTTTAAAGATAAGAGAGGGTTCCCCATGGTACTGGAGACTCTGTTCCCACCCCTGCTGGGCGCCTTTATAATGGTTGTAGTTCCATATTTGTCTATTCCAAACTGCAAAAGGTCTTAATATCTTCTCCTGGCATGTTGCTGCGAGATCTGAAATGCCAGTAATGAGCAAGGACTGATAGTGGCATTTTTTGTGGTGGAGCCTCATCAACTTTTCCTCCAGGATGGATAGCAGCAAGCAAAGCCAAGGAGTCCTCTTGGGAGACTCCCTGCTAGACATGAGCCATGTCTAGATTGCAGCTTTGGATCAGAGATGTGGCTTGCTGAAAGCAAGCTGTGATACCACTGACAGTGCTTGCAGGGTTTCTCACATCCATAGGAGCTGAGCTGAAGGAGACACTCACGTCACCTCCATGCAGGGCCATCGCACTCGACAAGCAACCAGAAGTCAATCTGCAGAGTGTCTCATTCATCTATCCCTATTTTTGTTCCCATAGGAGACACTTGTGTCTGCCAAGGTGGTCATAGCTCTCATCTGATCAATCCTAATGCTTCACATAGTTGGGAGACATCTAATTATCCAGACACATCGCTGTCCAAACCTTCATTCTTCATTGTTAGCTCTCACCTCCCGTGTGTCTCTTCACAACCCCCTGCTATAGTATTGCTTGGAAAGTTTTGCAAATGAGCGCGATGAAGAAAAGTTTTTAAGAAATACCAGAGGTCAGCTGGTCCCAGTGCCCCCAGTACTTGCTCTTGTTGCAGGACCTCTTAACCATTTCTGTGACAATCTTTAGGTTTTGTTCTTTGAATATCTTCTTTTAACACGGACAACACTGTTGTCATGCCCACACTACTCTCTGGAGCTGTGGAGTCTCTTCCAAATCTGGAAAGCCAGGATCTGCTTGTGATGTCCTTCAAGGTGTCTTTTCTTTGGTTGGTAGTGGAGAGTGTCTTCTCCATAGGACTTGATTCTGCTGCAAGAGTTTTATTTTGTTGACATTTGTCTTAGTTCTGTCATGAACTTTGCAAGTTGTATGACTTTTGCCTACTTTTTTATTTCCTACTAGTTTTGCTGTTATTCCCTTTGGAAATAGCTTTAGGTTGAGACTTCAACCCCCTTTTTTTTCAGGATACCGCTGATTTTTCTTATGGGATAACTTTAGCTGATGAGTTATGACTTTATCTCCATTTTTCTAACTACTTGGGAAGCAGCTGATGTTAATTGTTGAGTCTTAGTGATGTCATGGGATTGCATTTGGAACAGAGCTTTCATTATGCTCTGTCTCAACTTAAATTGCAGATTGTAATAGCAAAGTCTTGCTGTCTTCTTTGCTGTCCAAATTTGTTTGAAAAGCCTCTTGCAATACCGATGAGTCCATGTCTTCCTTAAGGATGTCACTGAAAGCATTGTTATTAGGCATGAGAGTGTTGACCTCTGTATCTGTTTTTGTGTTGTTTTGAGACATAACTTGAGATCCAGATTCTTTGCTAATAAAATCATCATCTCAGGCAGAATTCAGAGCTGGCATATTCTGTCCTAGTACTTATGTTTTAATTTTCTCTATTTCTGAATAAACAAGACAGACCTGAATATGGTATTTCTTCTTTCTCTTTTTTTTTTCAGCTTATTTTTCAGGCTGTTTGACCCAAAAACTTTACATGGGTCCAGCCCACGCTGTTACTCACCTCTCTTGCCTAATCTAGATCTGAACTAATTGAGAACAGGCCTTCTTTCCCCTGATGAGCTACTGATGCTTTGTTGATGATGTTTTCTACTCCAGCACTGGGACACCACTCCCTCTTTCCCCTTCCCTTGTCAGCTCATTGGTGGGCAGCAGTGGGTCCTCCTTGGTTGAAGAAGGGCTGGTGCTCAGCAGATGCTCTGGAGGTGGTCCAGCTGCTGCAGCAGGCAGCACAGACTCCACCACGTGTACAGGCAAGAGCTTCCCTGGGCTGGTAGGTTGGTAGAAATTGGCCAAACTGTCATAGAGAAACCACATGGATTGAGACTCATTGTTCTAAAGCAGAGAGCCATGTCTTGGAGAGGGTAGGGGGAATGTTTTTTAGGGCGGCTGTGCTGTGCTCTGCTATGTGCATCCAAGCTGAGCACTTGTGGAGGGGAGAGAGGTGCTGGTGGACTGGCTGAACCAAGCTGTCCTCCAGGCCAGTGCTTGTTGATGCCTGGTAGGGAAATGTGTGGGGGCACCACAGGTGTTTGGCTCATCTGCTCAGGAGGCAGAACAGGCTGACCTGGCAGCAAGGCCAGGAGAAGGAATGAGTTTCACCTCTAGATCTGTGCCCTGTTTCAGGGTAACTGGAACTTTTGCCTTTTTTACACAGAAGTGATGCTTGTGGCACAGACGAGAGCTAATAGACCCAGTCTCCAGCCCCCAGGAGGGCAGCCAGGTATCATCTGCTCTGGGGAGGCTTCATCACCCCCTGGTGGAAGCTGGTGTGAGAAGACCTTGATTAGCCAGGGTTCTTGGCCGGGGGGAGAGGCAGATTGCCTCAAGAAGGATGGTGGAGTAGGAGGGCTGTGCTGGAGCTCTCCACTGGGCTGCTGGTGGAGTCGTCAGGCAGAAGTGAGTCTGGGACACGTTTTTTCCTTGCTGGTGGCCCCACTCGCCCACATGCACCCTCACCATGTGGTGACCATCTCTAGGAGATGCTCCAAAGCCTGCCTGAGGTCTTCCTGGCCTCTCGCTTGGGACCACGCAGGAATCCCAGGCAAAGGACACAGGCTGCATGGGAGGAGAACACTGAGGTTCATAGGGGTGGCTGATACTAACGCCCAGGTCAACAAGACAAAGGGCAGCTGGACTGCTCTGGCTGACCCTCCTCAGCCAGCTGTGCCCATGCCTTGATGCTTCCCTATGCAGTGCACTCACATCCCTTTTTCCTGTCCATCCATCCCATCTGTCCTTCCAGGAGACACTCATGGGCAGCACACAGGGTTCTGGCAGAGCAGCCCGTTTCCCCTGGATGGAATGACTGACACAGCACCCCTACAGCACCCTGCCTGGCTTTGCTGCTCAGCCCTGTCCCACTCCAGCGAGGGGACAAGCGATGAGATCCTCCAGGGCTGGACCACAGGAGCAAGTGGGAACAGCAGCATGCTCCAGTGTGTCTCTAGCAGGGTGCAGTGTCACCCTTGTTGCCTCAAGCCTGGCCTGTCTTCTGGTGGAGTAGCAGCGTGCAGCCCTGCCCTTGCTGCTGTGCATTCCGTGGGCAGCTGCCTGGCCCTGCCTGAGCGGCTCCAGATGTGCTGGTGGCCTGTGAGCCAGCTGTGCGCTGCTGCTGGGAGTCCTCAGACCGGCTGTGTCTGAGGGATGCTGCCAGCACACCCCGCACACCCGACAGAGCAGAGGGCTGAGGACACAGCCCCTGGGGAGCCCCCTGACCCCCAAGCGCTGCCTATCCATGGGGAGCCCCTCTGCGTGGGTGTGCAACGGGCTGCACCTCCCTCCAGATGTTTGCGTGGCCCTTGACCCCCTGTTCCCTCGCAGCAGGGCCTGTCTGGGTCACACAAGGGGCTGGGCAGGCTCTGAAAGCACCGGCTGTTTTGGTTGCTGGAGTGGAGATGAGAGGTGATGCTGTGCAGCAGCAGGCATGTCCTGGCAGCAGCAGTGGTCCTGAGCACCTCCATCCAGCAGCAGGGAGCTGGACCCCCAGGGCACCATGGGGAGGGCATCCCTCCATGATCTGCTATAGGGAAACTCAAGGTTCTGGGACACGGCAGGAGGAGATACCAGCCCATGGTTGGACCAGCGGATGGGAGCAGGGAGAGCAGAGGGGCAGGAGTCCAGCAGCCAGGGCCAGGCAGCGCATGATAACAGCACAGGGCTGTCTTCTGCACTGTCTTGCAGCTCCCTGGCCCATGGCTCCAGCCTCAGCTGGCCTCATTCTGCTGGGGAAGCCCCTGGGGTGAGTGCCAGCAGGTTCCTACCTTGGCTCTGGTCTCACTGCAGAGCCTGCTGGTCTCAGATCTCCACCTTTCCTAGCCCTGCTCTGCTTGCACTGCACAAGTCATGCTCAAGCTATGGTGTCCCTTCTGCCCATGTTTAGGATGGTGGGGGAAACTGAGGCACACAACTACACCATGATGGTGTAGTGGAGTGAAGGGCTAAGCACATCCAACAAGGGGGAGGACCAGTGGGCCAACTATTGCTCATAGGCAGCATGGTGCTGGGTTGGGGGGTGATCTTGGGGGAACATTCAGAGGGTCTCAGGAAGAAGCTTTGGACTCTGGTGTCCTAGACAGCCCAGGGACTGCCAGGCTCCAGCCAAAGCTCCTTGCAGCTCCAAAACATGGGATCCTCTGAGCCGGGAGGGAGGGCAGAGCAAATGTGCAGGTGGTGCTTTGGCAGAGCACAGCTCCTCTGCTCCAGCACCTTCATGTATCTCAAGCACAGGCTGCTCAGGGGACCTGAGCATTAGTTCAGGTGCATCTGGGCCAGCCCAGGCTGCAGAAACCCCTTCCTTGCTTGGTTTGGACACCACAGTCCCTCTCTACCAGAGCCAGACAGGCTTGTGTCTATTCCCACCCTTCACCCTTTGGTGTTTCGACAGCCCCAGGCCAGCATCCTCATGCCCCTGGGCATCCCTCACTCTGCAATCTCAACTGTGACCACTCTTGGACCTGTCTTTGGGCCTCCCCAGCCTCCGCACCCTTATCAAGTTCCTGCAGCCTTTCCCCCTTGCCTGCCTGGGCCTTCTGCCAGGTTGGACCAGGATGGAGAACGTGACAGGCTGCCCACAGCCCACCTGCCCCCTCTGCCTAGGCACCACCAGCTTCTCGTCACTCACCATTTCAGCCCGCTGCTCTCCCCGGCAGCTTTGGCAGGGTGTGAACCCACAGGGGGTGGGTGCCCTGGGCATGACGGGCTCCAGGCATCTGGGCAATGAATGGTCATGCTTAGGCAATATGGGAAATGCCTCCAAATAGCTTCTCCCAAGGGTGTGATAAAGCACCAGAACAATCCCTGTGCTTTGCTTGCTGCAACGCTGTGGCCGTGCTGCCGGGGGCTGCTTTCAGCACAAGGACTCAGCTGGCCTTGCCTGGGCACCACCAGTGCCTACTCCCCTTTGCAGATGCTTGGGAGGGGCAAAGCCAGCCTGGCATGGGCTTTCCTGGGGCAGGGGACGCCTTATATGGACCCAGCCTCTCTTCCTCCTGACTTGTGCACCATGGGTGTCTCCAAAGAGCTTTGATGGGCTTGGCACAATTTGAGCCCCTAATAAGCAGTGTCAGGACAGGCACATGCCAGTGTCCTGGAGGCCCAGAAGTCCTGTGCCCACATTGGAGACTCCTTGGCCTTTCCTCCTGCTTCTTGAAGCTCTACTCCTTCCCCAGATAGCTCTGCAGTCTGTGTCCAAACCCTCCCTACCCTGCTCCAGCCTTTTCCCTTGTATCAGAGCTGTTCATCCACCCATCAGATGTGTGACAGGCAGAACCATGACCTTGACTCTCTCAACAAGCTTTTGGGGCAGCAGGGTTGGGCAATGGGATGAGAAGGCTTGGGAGGACTGTCCCTTGGGCGATAACAGCCCAGGAGACATGACTGCCTGGAAGAGGATGGGTTTTCCGAGGCTTTCTGCCTTCCCACTGGCCCTTGGTTGGCTAAAGAGCCTATTGAGGGCAGTGCAGGAAGCTCTCCTTGCCCAGGAGTCGCTCCAACTATCAGGAGTTTTTTCTGGATGAGAAACTGTCCAGCAGTGGCTGCCAGGTAGGATGGGATGGGCAGTATTCAGAGGAAGCAGAGCCAGGATGGGATGGGATGCCCAAAGTGTGCCAGAAGGACCAAGCACTTCCAGGCCACCTTCAGCCCCCTGAGATGCTCCTGGAAGCAAGCAGAGTTTGGACTGAGGAAAAAGCTGGTGCCAAAGGACGTGTTCCTGATGCTGAAAAGGGATGTGGGGAATGAATATATGGAAAGGCTAGAAAATACTGTGTCAGGGTCCTGTGGGGTGTGTCTGGACCCAGCTGCCCAGGCTTGGGGCAGAACAGAGTTTGGATCCCTGGCCACTGCCAGATCTGTGGAGCAGTACCTGGAGAGCTGCTGATGCCCTTGGGCTGCTGCTCATGGTCACAGGGAACACCAGTGGGAGAACCAGAGAGAGACCTTGTGGTGAATTCTACCAAAATGTTGTCAGATGAAGAGAGTCACGAGAAATTTTGAGGACCCAGATGCTCAGTTATAATGAGTCATGAAAGAAAGTTTTCAGTTAAACAGTTTTCAGTAACATTTATTCCCAACTGCTGATCAAAACCCAACGTAGCCTCAAAAAATGCACAAGACATGTGGTGAGAAACTAAACCTGGAGCTCCACAGGTCACTTTTTCCATGAGAAGTGCCTCTAAACAGGCACAGCCCTGGGGAAGATGTGGTCTGTGCTGGCTGGCTTCCCTGTGCCTGGCCCAATGCTGGATTTTCCTCATGGCTCCAGTCCTCCCATGGCTGGAGAGGACTCAGTCTGCCCAGCGCTTTCTCCCTCCTCCAAACCCTGCTTGGTGCTGGGGGCCACCCTACAGCCTGGCACCCAGCGTCCTCGCTCCACCCTGGATTGTGCTGAGCTACCCAGCCCTTGCTGCACTCAGAGGGGTCCTGCGCTGCCTGCCAGGAGCTGAGCCTCTCACCCAGGCATGGTCCCTGTGGTGAGCCCCAGGCAGATCCCTTGGCATGGTATGGATGCTCCTTTCCAGCTGCAAAGCGCTTGCTCAGATTACCCCAGGCCACATTCTTCAAGGTGGCCAAGTCCTGAGGTCTGCATCTGTGCCACAAGCTGGGAGGCAGAGACCAAGCTTCTCCTTGCTTCTCAGCTCCACCATCCAACCCTGCTTTGCAACTCACAGCACCAGCAGGACACAGGGGACACTGCAGCAAGGCATCCCTGGGTCTCCAACAGGACCAGGACACAGGGAGGATCTCCCCTAGCCACCACCTCACAGTTAAGGACAGAGTGTCCTTCCAGAAGGTGCATGTATTGAAATGTCCTCCTGGTGCCTTTTCAACCTTGGCTTTGCTGTTATTTGTGTCTGGGCCCCTTATCTCACTGCCCCACCCAGCACGGTGTTGGCCCTGGTGTCCCCGGTGCCAAGGCCGTGGGCTAATCACAGCCCTGTGCCCAGCCCGGCACTGTGGCTCTGGGGACAATTGGAGGAAGCCACATCCCTCAGCAAACTCCGAGATTTCTTCTGGAAGTGACAGCTGCCAGGAGAGCTGGCAGGGGATGACGCTGCACATGGGGACCGGCACAGGGTCCCAACCAGCACAGCTGGAGCTGTGCCCTCCCCTGCCCCATGTGCAGCCCCTTGCCCAGACCCCCCAGCCTCCAGAGGCTTGCACATGAGCACACATGCAGCGAGCATCCTGTGCTCACTGCAGGGCTCCCACAAATCCACGTGCACTGGCTTCACAGAACCACAGCATCCCAGCATGGTGGGGGCTGGAGGGGACCTCTGGAGATCACCTCCTCAAACCCTCCTGCTCCAGCACGTCACCCAGAACAGGGGGCCCAGGATGGCGTCCAGGCGAGTTTGGAATCTCTCTGGAGTTGGAGACTCCACAACCTCTCTGGGCAGCCTGGGCCAATCACCCTCACGGGAAAGAAGTTTTTCCTCCTTTTCACACAGCAATGGCAGAGCTCCATGTGCACGTCTGCACACATGTACCTGCTGGCACGCACTGGCCATGACAGGGCCACACACACGTGAACACAGACACCAGAAGATGGGGACCATGCTTGTTAGCTCAGATATGAATCATGAACATCTCAGGACACAGAAACAAACTGGGGCTGTGCAGAGGAGCACCCAGGCAAAGATGCACTAACAGGACCATGTCCACATGTGTGCAGAGAAGGAGGTGCAGCAGTGCGTGCACCTTCTGCATGTTCTTGGAGCCCTCAAATCCCTGCCCAGGCTCTTTCCCACCCAACAGTGTCCTCTGCAGCCTCCAAAGCCCAGGTGCTGCAGGGTCCCCAGCTCCTCCTGCCTGCTCTGGGCAGTGCAGGCAGCCGGTCCCATGGCTTGGCAATGGACAGAGCGCTGGAGCTCAGCTGGCCGTGCCTGCACTGCACCATCCGCGATGCTCAGAGAAGGCAGAGGGAGTTCAGCAGTGGAGGACAAGCTCCTGAAAAGGCTGGAGACGTGCAGGCGGCCGAGGCTTTCCCCAGGCAGCCAGGAGTTCCTGGAAGTTGGCTCCCTGTGCCAGAGAACTAGTCCTGGAGAGCTGCATGGGTGAGCCTTCCTGAAAAGAGCCACCCGGTGCCAGGTCTTGCCCTGCCGTGGGCTGCCCCGCAGGGATGGCTGCTCCCTGAGTGTCCTCAGCTCCCTTGGGCAAGGGCTGTGCATGCAGCCGGTGCCACGGTCTCCACCACAAGCTCGCCTCCCAAAGGAGAGAGATCTGTTGCCCAGGTTTTGCCCTGGCAGGCGTGTGGCCTGGAACGGCTGTCGTCGCCGTCCCCATCCCTGGCCCCGTGCTTCTGCTGGCCCCGTTCCTCAGCTGGGAGACTGTCCCAGGCGCAGACTCGCGTACCTGCCAGCCAGGATGTCCTGTGGCTGATAATGGCCTTTAGCTCATAGCCCTGTAGCTCCTTCTCGTGCCCTGCACCCTCTTGGGCTCCCGGCGGCAAGGTGGGTTCCCACAACCTTCCTGCTGAGTGGGATAAATGTAGATATCTCCTTTTGTTTTAGTCTCTTCGTGACCTGGGAGCAGTCCAGCTTTCCTCAGCCCCACCACATGCTTGCGATGCCCTGTGTGCATGCTCCAGCAGCCCATCCCATAGGTCAGAGACACCTCCAGTCCCACACAGACAATTTAAAGGTGTCTAATCCGTGTCTGAGACATCCCTTGGAAGTGGCCAGGGTCTTATTTCCTTGGAAGTAGTGATGAAACCCCAACCATCAGGTCCCTCCAGCAAGCTGAGGCCACACAATACTTCTATCCCCTACTCTGAGTGGTCCAGATTTGACCATCACCAGCATCAGCAACTAGTCCAGCATGTGGCTGGACGGGAGATAGTCATGAGACAGTGGCCAGCATTCAGGACCTCCAAGAACTGCATGGAGGCCTGTGCACAGCTTCAATGTGGGTCCCAGGAGAGGGTGAGGACAAGGGCACATGGTGGACAAGCAGCAGCAGATCTAAACCCCCAGCATCTTTTCTCTGTAATACCAGGATGCCAGCCTTGGTGACACCAGGATCCTTTTGACCCTTTGATCCTTTTGACGTAGCCATGTCACATTGCTGGCTTAGGGTTGACATCTGCAGCCTGGCTTTACCTTGGGGGCTTCCACCAAAGTCACCACTTAAGGCACAGCTCCCATGGATTGCTTTAAATGAAAACCTTCTTGCAACCTCACACCATGCCCATTTTCTCTTACTCCAATTCTCAACACGACCCATTGGCTGGTCTCCTGAAGCCTCCTGCCCCACTGTATTCCTTGCTATGCCTCTTGTTCTTAAGGGATGCTAATGTTCTGGACCCAAAAATGCATTGTAAGGAGCTCTGCTAGCTGCTGACCCTCCAGCACCCCCTTGTCCTCTCCCTTACGGCCCAAACGATCCCGTGTCACCTTCCTTCTCCTCCAGCCTTCCTCGTAATTACATCTTGTCTAAAAAAAAACCCAAAAGGAGCTTTGTTTTTTTTTTAAAGATGCCAAGTCAATCTGGTACAGTCTATCCCTGATAAAACAGCCCTCCCTGGGGGCCTCTTGGGAGCAGAAATAGCGCAGGGGCTGGACCTGCTCGGAGCAAACATTCCTCCCTGCACACGCACGTCTGATTCCCCTGGCTGCTGGCCGCCCGGCTGTCCCCTGGAGCTGTGGGGCCTTGGGGACCACTGCCACAGCTGCTTCCTGCAGGTCCCAGCAGTGCCTAGGGAGAGGGAGAAGACCACCCCCAGGTTGTATCCCCCCAGTGAACCTTCCCCGCAGCATGGCTTGGCCGAGCTCACTGTTTCTGCAGGGAAAAGGACTTATTTATGAAAGCGTGCCACTGAGTCATGATAATCGCTGAGGGACAGCCGGTGAAGGCCCGCTGATCCACACCATGCTGACCCTGTGGTCACTCACGGCTGGTATGTGCTGCTAATAGCCCCGGACGCCTCCCAGAGGAACAGCCACTGCTGGTGTTGGGTGGACATGAGATGGTCCCACTTGCTCCGGGGGGAGCAAAGCAGAACGCTCAGGTCCCTCCCTGCCCCATGGCCATGGGCTGTTGGTGGGTGGCCACTGCTTCACAGGGGTCTCTGCTCCAAGGAGAGCTGCGGGGTCCTTCCTGGAGTTTGGTGATGGGACTGTTCCCTTGCTGGGACCACTCGCAGGGCACTGGAACCTACCAGTGCTTCCAGGAGGAGTTGCCTGTTTCCAGCTGTCACAGCACTGCCAGGTAAAAAGCTGTTGCATTCCACACAACAGATGTTGCTCTCTGCATCCTTGTCGTGCTGGTCCTTCCACAGATTTTCCATGATCTCTGGCCCCTTTACCTTGTGAGGGTTTCAGCACTGACAGCTGGCCATGGTGAGCTGTCCCTTCCGGGCTCCCTGGTGGGCCACCAGCTCCTGCCTGGGACCTGTACTTGGAGGTACAGCAGGGTCAGCTCCTGATGTGGAGCTATACCTGGGACCTTCTCTCCCTACCACTCCCCAGGGATAGAGTTTTGTCCTCTTCTTCAAGAGGCGCTGCTTAATGCTGATCAGTCTCTTAAAGGATTGCAAACACAACTCTGTGAATAAAGGCATGGACCCTCCATATACCGCCTATCACAACATCTTTGTGGACATCATGAAGTGTCCCCTGTAGCTCAGTGGCTCTTGATACTGCCAGCTTTCTTCTCTGCCATCATTTCCATGGCTCTTCCCTGACCTCTCACCCAGGCAGCCTCCCCTGTGGTGGATGTGAGCTCAGCACGGCCCCGGTGGGGTCACACCAGGACAGTCACAGCCTTCCTGCTTCTGCTCCAGCTCCCCATGTCACTGCTCTGGGAATCGTAATCGCAAACTACCTGCCAGATCCCTGAGCTGTCTCCTCGGAGGCATTCCTCACCCATGTGAATGGGGATCAGGACCCTCGGTCTGCTGATTTAGGGCCAGAGTCCCTTGTCCGTGCTCTGCTCCTGCCAGGTGGCTTCATACATGGCTAGAAACACCCTGCTTCTCACAGGGCATTGTGGTTGCTCTCTCCCACCACAGCTGTGTACGTTGCAGACAAAATTAATAATGTTTTTCATCCATTAATCACTTATAACATTAATCATGTTGTCTTCATGTTAAATAGCGGAGGACTGGGACTGCAGGAACTCACTCACAAGTGATGGGCCTCATCTCAGCTGCTTCTGCGAGCTGACAGCCAGCCAGCATTCAATTACATTTCATTTATGCCATGTGGCTTTTATATTGTTTAGTCTCTAATCGAAGTCTGGGGTCGGATTGAATTACCTGCCCCGCAACAGTGCACTGCGTTGACACAACTACCGCCTCTAGAATTACATCACACGGAGCTCTTGTGTTTGCTGGAGGTGTTCCCTCGCCTGTAACTGCGCAGCAGCTGCGAGGCTGTCAGCCCTCCACGCATGTCCCACGGAACATGGTCTCTTTGCCTGGTCTGTGGCTGCCTGTAACTGGAGTCAGGCTGGCAGGAGTGTGAATGTGGAGAAGCAGCTGGATCAAACAGGCTCCTCAGCCTGTGTGCAGAGCACCTGCATCTCCTGGCAGGAAAGGTCTGGCCTTTCAAAGGATGCCCTTGGGGTGGTTGTCTCAGCAGCTCCCAAGATTTGGTGGCAGAGGGGTCTCTGGAGGGCTCCAATCCCATTTCTGACTCACAGCAGGGCCATCCCGAACACTTGGTCAGGGTGGTGTGGCTTTGTCTACCTAAGGCTTGGAAGCCTCCAAAGATGAAGATCCCCTACATCTTTTGTTTGTCCCCATGCTGGGACCCTTCCCAGAGTCAATATTGCATCTTGGCCACAGGATTAAACACCCCAAATCTTGGCTGCAAAATGCAAGGTCTCTGCTTTTCTACCAAGAGCAAAGAAATCTTTCTGCTGTGCTGCAACGTCCTTTTGGTCGGGAATCCAGTCCCTGTTTCATTGCTACCACAGTGGATCTACATCACATCTTCAGGTCATATGCCTGTCACTGATGCTTAGCACAGCTTTTTTTTTTAGCACAGCTTTTCCCCAAAGTTTATCTCTGAATCTGCCTGGGGACGGCTGGCATTCCTTCAGCAGACAGACACAGGAAGTAGCTTTCTCCCATCAGGTCCCTACAGTTTTCCCTGGGGACTGGAGCTCCTGGAGCTGCTGGAGCCTGGTACCAACACAGCGCTAGTGACAGTTGGGTCTAGGGAGACCAGCAAGTCTGGTTTCCCAAAAACATTTGACATTTGGAGATTGGGTTTTGTTTGGGTGTAGAATGAACCCAAGACACAAATTTGTCCAGTTGACAGATGTTTTTTGGAGGTGGGGGGCTTGGATCTGAAGCTGGCTGCCCTGAAACCCAGGTCCAGGGAATTCCTGGGAACGCTGACTTCATGCTACTCCTCTTGCTGCTCTGTCCTCCAGCCAAAACCCAGGCCAGCCATGGAAGCTGAGCTTCTCATGGAGTGGTGAGTGGAGACCTGGGGCTTGTGGACTCTCTAGGCTCTTGGGTTGCTGCCCATGCCCCAGGCAGCTGCTCAGGAGCAGGGGGAGGCAGAGGATTGCCAGGCAGCAGATCTGGCAGTTTCTTGGCAGTGTTCAACGGCAATCAAACCGTCTCCACAAAACATCACGATGAGCCAGCACATTCCAATGGAGAAATGTCTTGTCTAAATGTTTCTGACCAACTCTCGTGCGGCGGCTTTCTCACTTTTCCTCCTGGCTGTGTTTCTGAAGGAAAAGCTTTTCAAAGGCATAGCCCTGGCAAGGGATGCTCTAGGTGTGAACCATGCCGTGTCAGCCCTGGTCCAGACCCTCCATCTGGGGTCTGATGAGCCTCAGGAGAATCCCACCAGGGCTGGGCTGCCTGAGGAGCCCTAAATGGACACAAGAGGAGCATAGTATGCATGCCTCAGCGGTCCAGCAGCCCAACCAGTCCTCCTTGCAGCAGAGTTCTTTGAGGACCAAAGCCTGAGGGGTCCCAGATTTGGGCTCAGTGTTTCTGTGCATATGACCCAAGAGAGCTGAGGTGATGCCCAGCAGCAGGGGAGACCCAGCCTTGAGGAGTGTTGGATGTGTGGAGGGCAAGATGTCCTGTCTCCAACAAGACAAGCCTCAGCTCTTGGTGGTGGGGCTTCTCTGGTGGAAGGTGCAAACCTGCTCCCAGCCTCCCACTGCAGGATCAGCTCCTCTGCATCCACATCAGAGGGACTTGAGGTTTCCTCCTCTACTGAGAGCTTCTAATTGTCTTCAAGTTCCTGCTGCTTCTTCTCACCCCTGGTATAGGCAGCAGAGCAAGCCTGTTGGAGCAAGTGTCCCACACCCCAGTGACAGGGGGATCCCTGCCATACCAGCCACATTAGGAAGCAGGAGACCCCCAGGAGTCTCTGAAGGCACTTCCCAGCCTTTGGCACTGTCAACATGGGGGAGCTGGACATGATGGCACATGTGTCCACATGGAGGGCAAGTCAACCATTAGATGAGGCTGGCTGGAGGTGTACATGCTTCCATAGAATCATAGGATTGCTTTGGTTTTAAGAGACCTTTCAGATCATCAAATCCAAATGTTAACCCATCACTGCCAGGTCACCACCAAACCATGTCCCTCAGCACCACCTCTACATGGCTTTTAAACTCCTTCAGGGATGGGGACTCCACCACTCCCCTGGGCAGCCTGTGCTAGCCCTTCACAACCCTTTTGGGGAAAATATTTTTCCTAATACCCAACTTAAATCTCCCCTGGCACAACTTGAGGCCATTGTCCTATTGCTTGTTACTTGAAGAAGAGACCAATCCTCATCTGTCTCCAACCTCCTTTCAAGGAGTTGTTGAGAGTGAGAAGGTCTCCCCTGAGCCTCCTTTTCTCCAGGCTGAACAACCCCAGCTTCCTCCGCTGTTCCTCACAAGAATTGTGCTCTAGACCCTTCACCAGCTTTGTTGTCCTCCTCTGGACATACTCCAACCCCTCAATGTCCTTCTTGGAATGAGGGGCCCAAAACTGAACCCAGTATTTGAGGTGTGACCTCACCAGTGGTGAGTCCAGGGGGTCAATCCCTACCCTAGTCCTGCTGCCACACTATTTCTGATCCAAGCCAGGATGTTGGTGGCCTTCTTGGCCAACTGGGCACACGCTGGCTCACCCTCAGCCACCTGTCCACCAACCCCCACAATATTTCCATGGGTGACGAGGCCAACAGGGACACGGCGTGTGGTCGTGGGGCTGCGTCGGGCAGCGTGTGTCTGGCGGGGTGTGTGTGCACACGTGTCGGGGCGCGTCCCTGGCGGCGGGCGGTGCTGGTCTGCGCGGGGAGGGCGGGCGCACCGGCCAACATGTGGTTCGTGTTTAGAGTGTGTGTCTGGTGGCGTTTTCTAAATGAGGTGCGCTCGGCGATGTGTGTGTTCATTCTGGCACGCTGCGGCCGGGGCTGCTGCGTTCCCTGGCCGGCCATGCGCTGTTTGTGTGTCGGGGCATGTGTTTAGCAATGCGGGGATGCTGCGCACAGCCCACGCGTGTGTGCGTCCTCACCTGGCAAAGCGTGGCCACCCCACCGCGGGAGCCATTCGTGTTCTGAAGATGCGTTTGGGGCTGAAAACTGCTTTCTCTATGTGGCTGCCGTTCCTAGGACGGCGGTTCCTACTCTCTCCCTCTGCTGAGCTGACCCTGACCGGGATGTGTGATGGGGAAGGCTCTCCCCCAGTGCCCCCCACCATGATGTGCTCCCCAGGGAGCTGATGAAGTGCGATGTTTTCCGGGCTGGTGGCCACGGCTGAGCCCAGCAGACGGCCTCTCCCTCCGCAGCACCCTTTGTGCACGTGAGACCCGAGCGAAAACACCTGGAGCCAATTCCCAGCCCTGGGAATTAGAGCCGGCAGAAAAACAAGGAGTCCGAGGCCTCACTTTGTGAAAGCGCAGTCGCTGGGCTGTTCGCTTTCCCCCAAGGAGGAAGGAAGGGCGGTTTGGTGGGCTGGCTGGCGGGTCCAGGGATGCTTGGAGCAAGATGAAGGACGGCGAGGCTACACGCAGGGCATCTCCGTGCCGCGCCTAGGGATACGTGGGTCTTGGACAGAAACGGCCAGTCTGGGAGTTGAGCGGCCGGCTCACGTTCAGCTTTATAGCACTTTGGAGAGGAGGAAACGCTGTCTCCGTGGCGGTGAAGCTGCTTTCCTGTGCTGGCGAAAGTTCAGCCATCCCGAGCCCAGGCGGGGAGAGAGGCTGAGGAAAGGCAAAGGGAGAGGGCAGGAGAGGCAGAGATGCACCTGAATAACCCTGGAAAAAGCCCCCAGCCTCTCCTGCATGCTGCAGAGAGGCAGTGCAGCCAAAGCCTCCCTGCTCCCTGGGTTTGGGGCATGGCAAGTGAGTCCTTGGGTATCAGCTACCAGTGGCATGGCACGGAGACCACCTGCTTCTCCGGGGCCAGAACAGGTTGACACCACAAGGACACATCAAGTGCTTGGCACCTCGTGTAGACAAGCAGGGGTGACTCATCTGCAGGAGCAAACCCTACTCTCACAGGAGACATCAGGGAACCCACCGCTCCCTGTGCCTGGCTCAGGAGGGATAATGGGGCTGTTGCACAATGTGGCATCTTCTGTGCTTCCCAGTCACGTCTGGGTGGCATTGAGCTGTTGTTGGCAGCGGGCAGGCGGCTAGAGAACAAACCTGGTGATGGACAAACCATCCCTGTGCAGCTCAGCGAGGCCAGGGACAGGCATCAGAGGAGCACTGAAACTGCCCGGGGAGCCCACTGCTGCACTGGTGTAAAATCATGAGCAATGGTGAAAGCAGCAGAACGTGGGAGGGATGCCGATGCAGAGCAGCTTCAGAAACAGTGAAGGACAGCGAGAGAGTCTGGCAATCAACATCCGACTTTTACTCCTAGTTAAATATCAGAGCACGTCGTATGAGAGAAAGCCATTAAGTGTCAAGAGCCAGATTTCAGAGGAACTCAGCGCCAGGTTTCCCAGCGCTCGGCACCAGAGCTGGGGCCAAGCTTTCCAAAAAGCCAGCTCCCATTTGGAGCTGCCACAGTGGCCAGGCTTGCAACGGGGCTGGCTGGGCCTCCCAGGGGACATGTCTGGATGGACACAGAGGGGAGCCGGGTGCCCGACCTGCTCGGCTCTTCTCCAAAATGCCTGACTGGTGCCTGCTGCTGAGGAGATCCTCCCCAGCACTAACCTGATGAGGTGCGTCGTGTGGTCCCCACTGGGCGAGAAGATTCGTGTCACCTGGAGGGCTGGGGTGGTTTCAGCCCCTTGTCGGACTGGCTGAGGCTTTTCAAGCAGGAGACTGACAAGTGTGGGTTGTCAGCTTCCTGCGGGAATTTCTAAGTGAATAATCATTGTGAACATCATGAAAAGCATTTTAATAGTCAGAGAATACCATCTGGATGTTCACAAACAAAGGCAATATAAATCCACGACTGACAGCGCGCTGAACTCACTGCTTTTATAAGTAGAAGTATTTCCAAATAGTTTCCCAAATTATTTAAGCAATTCTTTCCTCTAATGAAATTCAGAGAAGATCCTAACATAGGCAAACAGTACAGGCTGAGCACAACAACGACTTTATACAGAGGGATTAAAGGTTGGGTCGGATGTAATCAAATGACATCCCCTGTGTACAAATGCAGCCCGTGCTCAGAGATAAGAGGAATCCCAAACACTTCTGCAAGGGGCGGAATAAGTCTGGAGGTGCCAAAGGGGAACTGGGGGAGAGAGTGAGGAGTAACTCAAACCAGTTTTGTGGGTGTGAAGGCCTCGCATGACAGCGGCGAGCACCACGGCGCTCGTTTGAGAGCGAACCAAGAGGGATGTGCTCAGTGTGGCTGCTGCTGCCTCCAAGATTCTCGCAGCCAGGGACCCTGGGCGGGGCAGGAGGGATGGGATGGCGCAGATAAGAAGAGGAGAAGCTGGCCAGGCTCAAGGCTGCTTTGCAGGGAGGAAAGAGTGGTTAACCGCCCGGCTGGATGTTGGCTCAGAGGTGATGTGCTGTGCTAGAGATGGGCTGAAGAAGAGACGTCTCAGGAGGAGAAGCTAACAAGGATGGGCACAGGGTTGTCTCCTGCATCAGGGTTGGATCCCACCACCCACAAGCTTTGGGTCAGCGGTGCACAAACCAGCATGAGTTGGGCTGGATGGGGGCCGTGGGACTCCCAGCTTGTCCTGAAGGGTGACACACACAGGGCTGCTGCTTTCCTGGACAAAAACCCTGGAAATCAGGCAGTAGTGCAGACTGTGACCTCTGTGTCCTTACATCCTAGACCGCACCTCTTGACAGCCCAAAGCGGCAGCTGAGCCAAGGGCTTTGTTCAGCAAGAGCCTCTGCAGAGAAGGAGCTGGGAATAGAAGCAGTGATCCGGAGCCAGTGGAGGCCACACCAACAGCAAAGCAACCTCAGACGCGTTGGAGGCAGAAACCAGCCAAACCAGGCTACGAGCTGGTCACTGGTCTGCTAGGATGGCCACCACCAGAGAGGTGATTTCGCCTGGACAGCTGTAGCTGGCAGCATCACTTTCAGCCCAAGGACAACTGTGCCTTTGTCACTCTTGGACCCCTGGCCAGACTTTAGGGTCCTGGCAGATGATATAGGAACATCTGCTCTTGCTGACTTTTCCTGATCCAGCTCTTACAGCAATGGTTGAGGGTCCCCCCGCCAGCAAGGGCCAGGGAAAGCTTCAGGCTGTGAATGAGGGATCCAAAAAGACTTGTACTGTGGCATTTGCCTGCAGGTGTACCCTTGCAAACATGGGACAAATCTATCTTGCCCTCCGTGCCAGAAGATCACACCTCTGCTCACTGGAGGAGCCTTGGATAGAAAGCCAGGAGTCCCCAACCCCACCAAGGCACCCCAGCACTCCACCTCCTCTTCATCACCTCAGAGCAGAGGATGTTCTGCTGTCCAAGGGGGCAATGGACCCCACTTACCAGATTTCATCTGAATTCACCTTGTTGCGTGGTGCTGGGCAGTCTGCTGAGTGAAATAGTCATGTCTGTTTCTCACTGTTTCAGGCCAAGTTGTGAATGGGAATGGGTACAAGGATTGGAAGCAAAAAAAGTTGCTTGCAGAAGGAAACAGGAAATAAAATCTGATCTCTCCATCATTATGGGAAGCCTGCTCATGACAGGACACCTACTGACATCTGGACACCCCCTCCGCCAGACCTTCTCTGCTAGGATCAGCCTTTTCTCCTTGCCCCAAATGCACTGCTCATTTCCAATGCCAGCTCAGCCAAGAGAGCGCAGCTCAGGGCAGGAGCACAAGAGGACACTGTGAAGGGTCCTTTCGACCTTGTGCCAGAGGTTTGTGCCTCCATGGGGCTTGGAGACAGCTTGCAGGTTTCCAGTGTCATGCCTCGAATTTCTCCTTGGAAACATTAACTGTACGTGCCTTGTATTCAGCCCGTGGGCTCCACCACTGTCCCAGCGTTGGACTGAGACCACGCTCGGTTTCTTTGGACGCATCGGAAAGATTCCAGACAAAGGAATAAAGTGTTTGCCCAGACATGCTGCTGAGGGCAGGCTGCCCCATACCAGACCGGCTGCCAGCTCAGGGGGTGCCATGTCCCCAGCTGGCTCCCAGAGCATGGTTTCTGCAGGCCCCAGCAATGAGACCAATGACAGAACCACTCCTGCCCGGTTAAATGGGACAAGTTGTGTTGCCAGTGATGAGGGATCAGAGGAGCTGCCTGTTTCCTTGCTGTCACTTTGCTAACATGCCCCTAAACCTTCTCCCAGCCAGAAAAAGCATTAGTCACTGTTACAAAGTCAGGATGAGCAGACAGAAATAACAAGTGTGTTCGTCTACAGCCTGTCCATGCCAGGCAAAATATTGTGGCCAGGACTGTTCTGTGCTTGTTCTGGGGAAGGGGCAGAGGAACCTGCTCAGCTGGAGCAGAGGGCAGGGCTTGTGGTACATCACCCCAACATCTGGCCAGCTGTGTGGGGCACTGTTGACCACCAGAGCTGCCTCTGCTGAGGATCTTTACGAATCTGCAGAAATGGACCAACCTGACAGAGGGGCTGATGAAGCGGTTTGGCTCCTGGGAGTGCAGCAAGATGAAGAAAGACTTGGGGAAGCAATGCTGTGACCCTCTGTCCATCGGAGGCTCTCTGGGCTAGCTCGTGGCCAACCATTGGACATTTTAGGAGGGGATTGAAGCTGGAGACCTCCTCCATCCCACACCAGTGCTGTACATCATACCAGCAGCCTCTCCCTGCAGCGGTGCCAGGGGCAGGAGGGCAGCAGGCTGGCTGGGAGGAACCAGGCGCTCCACCCCCTGGGACACTCCTGCCCCTCTAATGTGTCCTGTCCTCCTGCTTCAGCATCACCGCAGAGGAGCAGAGACCCTGGGAGTGGGATGAGCCTGGAACAGGATAGCGGCTGATGAGGGGAGAGGATGAAGGGAGATCTGAAGTCGGTGTGCAAAAAAGGAGAGCAGTGAGGATGCGGCTGGGCGCTGATGACGGGGGCGGCTGCAGACAGTATCGCAGCAACGTGCTGGCATGGAGCAGGGGCCAGTCTGAAGTCAAACATAGGGAACATTTCTACCAGACGGGACAATTACACACTGGAGCTGCTTGCCAGTGAGGCCCCATCACGAGTGGAACAGATCCCATAAGATACTTCTAAGTTTAGAGTAAAGGAGCCCCTCTCCAATAGGGGAGGATGCGAGACTGGAGAGCTAAATCCCGCACGTTGCCGCCAAACCGCACTCCCCGGAGAAGCACACGAACCGCTCTTGCAACACTCGAGTTACGGCTGAGACACACATTCCAGCCGAAACCCCTATTTTCAGTTGTTTATACATCGCTCAAAAAATATCCTTTTGGATTGAATTTGTTCATGCTTGATCTCATCCCAAAAAACTGAAGAATTATTTGGGGATGGTTTGAACAAAATCCGTTCAGCTGTTTCTGTGTTATGTAAGCAGCAGAATAAATATGTTTTCCTCTTTTTAAACATTTTTCTCATCCTTGCTAGCTGTCAGATAGCTCAAAATCAGCTTCATGATTTGGAAGTGTTGTACTTAGCCCATGCCTGGCTCTCAGTGAGGGACCAGCCCGCTCATCAGCTGGACAAGACCTCCTCAGGGAGCGAGGAAACCAGAAGGCACTTCAGCTCTGATGTGTGGTGCTCAACATCCCTAAATGTGATCTCCAGGGGCATTGGATCTCAGCTGGGCACCTTCCAAGAGGGGTCAGCAAGAAGGGGTTGGACAGTGCTAGCTGAGGGTTAAATAAATAGATATTGAACAAGGATGTGGAAAAGAGCCATAGGTGTTTGTGCAAAGCAATGTGTTGTTGCACAGACCACGCAGTAAGAGGAGGGCTCTTGGGTCAGTGGTCTGACAGAGTCTGTGCACATCTTACCACCCACATTCTAGCTCCAGGAGAGCTCACACCTCACAGATTACACTGGAGCTTCTCCCTGCTTTTTTTTTTTGTGCTGTGCCCATGCTCGTTTGTTGGTGGATTGTGTTTTCAGAGAGCAGAACTGAGGGAGAAGAGCTCATAAACTTGGAGAGACTTTCACTCTGAGATCATGCCCAGGTGCAGAGAGGTGGTTGGTGATGCGCATTGCAAAAGGACATCCAGTCCTTGGTGAGGTGGATGAGACAGATATTGGGAAGACTTTGTGCCAGCGTCTTTGGAGTGGGGCAGAGCTGTTGGAGATGAAAACAGAAATATTCTTGAAATACAGCCCCAAGCCTGGAGAAGACCGTCATCCAGTTTTAGGGGTTCAAACTAAGTCAGCGTAGGGGTGATGTCTTGACCCAGCAGATCCATGCACTTGCAGGACTTCCTCTTGAATGAAGAGATGAAGAGGCAACATTCACCCTCCCTGGTCTGCTCCACAGGAGTGAGGGTCTCCAAGACACTTGTGTGCTCACCTCTTCCCTGTGTGAAGGGGAGTGAAATACCTGAATGCCTGGCAGCGGCTGGGATGTCATTCCTGATCCAAGGGAAGTCTCTCTGAGTGCTGATTCTTAACTACAGGGCATTTGTTCAAGGAATGACAGTCAAATAACTACAGATAAAGTGCTATAGCAACGAAAACTGAGCTGCCAGTAATAGACACTCCAACATCGTGTCAATGTTTTGTGGAGAAACCATGGGAAAAATGAGAAGGATCATTCCAAGCCGGAGACGGGGAATTTTCAAGAGAATCAGGAAGCTGATAAAAATGCCCCAAGCACAAAAGGAATTAAATTAAAGTCCTTCAGTTGACTATAGAGGCTGCTTCAGCATCTGTACAAGCCACTGAGGGGTCACAAAATTTGAGTGAAGAAACCGGGCAGGACCAAGAATCACTTTAAGTGTGTCAGGAGGGAAAAGGCTGTGAAACCATGACCAGGCAAAGGGAAAAAAAGATACCGGGGGAAATCCAGAAACATCTTGACTTTGACTAAAGTTCCAAACTCAGGGCCTAGAGGAGCAGGGAAACGCACCAGTAGTCAAGAGGAGATCTCAGTGCCTCCTGGAGTTAGTGTGAACCCAGGATGGCTCCCTGGAGCGGAGGTATCACTTGGACCCATAAGAGGGTCTGATCTCCTCTGAAAGCTTCTGATACCTTTAGGATGGTTGTGCTGGTAAGAAACCAGCATGTCCAAGGTCCTGGGGCAGGAGGAATGATTTAACTTGAGAGGGAGTGTTGAACACCGGCCAGGACTGAAATGGAATCATAACCAGAGCTAGGTGAAATCTGCCTCTGCCTCCTTCCTTGTTTCCCTGGAGGATCCTGTGGATGGCTTCAGCAGTAAAGGACATGTGAGCACCCCCAGGTTTGCTCTAGGGCAGTAGAGGCATCTGGAAACCCAACTATTTCCTTTTGACAGTTCAACTTAACTTGGGTAACTTTGCACTGAAGGAGATAAAGAGTCCTTCCATGGTCCATCCTATGAGCGGGGAGAAATATGTTCTTAACCCATCACAGATGTCTGCAAAGCAGACGTATATCTTAGTCCTGAGCTAGCAGAAGGAAAAGTGCTGGAACAAAATTATATGTTAAAAAAGAAAACTCCAGATCCACATGGTAGAGCTGAAAGTGCTCGGGGAGACAAAGAATGTAGCAGCTGCTCTGTCATATGAAGCAGGCAATTTAACATGAAAGCTACTGCTTTCCAGAAGTCTGGAGTAAAGCAAATGTTGTACTGGTCTGCAAAAGCGCCAGCAGCAATGATCCTGGGAATAGTCCAGCAGCTCTTTGTTCAGGAATATGTGCTGGAAGGAAGCAATCATTGAAGTCCATCTAGAGCCATTCAGAGGGACAGTGAGGTCCCTCAGTCTTGTTGACAAGCTGGATGGATGGGACAATAGGAACCTTGTGAAGTTCAACAGAGGCAAATACTGTGTCCTGCATCTGGGATGGAGCAACCCCATGTGTCAGAGCATGCAGGGGACCAACTAGTTCAGGTGCATTAACTCTGCAGCAAAGGATGTGGGGACCAGGTAGACAAGTTGACTGTGAATCAGCAGTGTGTTTTTCCAGTGATGAAAGCCAACTGGTGCCCTGTGTTAGCAAAAGTGTAGTGAACATCTGGAGAGATGTATAAGAAGAGGCTGAGGGACCTGGGGTCATTCAGCCTGGAGAAGAGAAGTTGAGAGGGGATCTGATTGCATTTTCCTCTACCTAAAATGAATCTGTAGAGAAGGCAGAGTCAGACCCTCCTCAGAGATGAACAGCAGGCAACTAGCAGAAGTTGCAAGCAAGGAAGGTACCGCTGGACATGAGGAAAAATGTGTTATGCAGCCCTGGCACAGGGGCCAGATCAGGTTGCTTATGGATGAGGCCCTGAGCAAATGGATTTGGCTTTGGAGTTAGTCCTGCTCTGAGCATGACTGGGCTCGAGATGTCAGATGTTTCTCCAGTAGTGCTATTCTATGTCGGACATTCTAAATAAGTGTTGGTCCTATGGTTTTCTGATAAAGGAAAATCACATTTCTCAGCCTATAGCACACCCGTGAACAGGTTGGCAGAGCCATGGGTGGAGAAAGACTGCTGTTTGTTCCCTACGCTACAGGGTTTTATTGTGCCACCACTGAAGAACACCCGGAATTTCTGTCAGACCCTGGAGATGTGTTTCCATGATGGGTGAGGCCAAGACAGCAAATGGTCTTCTCCCTCTGTGACATGATGGGCTGCTGCTTGGGAGCAACATCAGGCGTCCTGGCTCTAGGATGACCACAGTGATGCTGCCTTCTACTTTTTAAATTCCCCCAGGCTGTGTCCTAGAAACAGGGTTTCTGATGATGGTCCAGCCTTGGAAGAAGAAGGAAAGAGATGATTGCCATCTGCTTGCTCTGCTCTGTGCTTGTTCAATTTATGGACAGAAGCTCTGAGAGTGAGCTATGGCATTGCCTGAGGAGAGCTTGACACCTCTTGGCAACACAGAGTAAACTCTCCACTGAGGGACACCTTCAGGCCTCTTCCTTCGTGCTCAAATTTCTCTACTTCTTGGAGAAGTTTGCCTCTCCATTACCTTTCCATTGTAACCCTGGAAAGAAGCAGATGTCATCCTGAGCACCCATCACTGCGTCTAAAGCTGCTGGTTGGTCTGTGCAGGTTATCTTGGTGACATCCTCAGTCCTCTTCAATGACCAGAATGGCACAAAATCCCTGCAGACATCTCACATGTTGACTGTTGCTGGCCTTATCTCCAGGATCAAGACCATATTTTTCTCCTCATTCCAGAAAGGACAAGTTTTAAGAGGCCCAGAATTGGAAACAGCTCCCCTCTCTTCCCATGCTTCCCACACACTTTTTCATGTGGGGAGTTGTTTACTGGAGTTATGCAAGCAGAGGAAGAAGGCTGGGGTGAGAGTGGAGTCCTGGCCGGGGGGCAAAAAGTCTCTCCCACTGCTCTGCACGTCCTCCACGGCCCCTGCGTCCCTCGCTGAAGACACACCAGTGAACAGAGGGAGAAGGAAATGTCCCACTTCCCTGGTCAGAGGACAGCCCTCTGAGCCTGGAGAGGGTTGGCTCTCAAGGTGAAACTATAGGATGAGTCCCGGTCTCTGTGGAGTGGACTGCCAGAGGTGACTGAGCTCCCCAGCTCCTTCCCTTTGATGCTGCTTGCAAGCCAGTGACAGTCACCATGTCTCTACTCATGTTCCCCGGCAGGATGTCCTGTTACCCTGCGAGAGTCTCACACTGAGAGTGGTGAAGGACAGGACCAGGGAGGGTGGAGGGGACAACACATCCCTCCTATACGTGGTGACTGGGTGAAGGACTCTGCTGTGGGGCTGGGTATGGGTGGTGGAAAGGAGTCAGAAGTGTGGTAGCACACTCTGGGGCACCTTGGGTTATCCCCTGAGCCCCGTGCAGGGGTGCATGCAGTATTTCTCCTGCAGCCCAAGCTAAGACAGCAGGTATCTTGCCCTGCATGGCATGGATGAAGCCCTCACACCGTGCCCTGGTGCAAACAGCATGAGGAGCCCAACCTCCTAGGCAAAGAAGGAGCTTTGAAAAAGCAGATGCTACCTGAGGTCTGCTTCAGCTTCTCTTTTTGTGCCCTAGTGAGAGCAGCTGTGTCCTGCTGTCATCACTCCCGGTTGTGTCAGAGCCCTGAGGGTACTAATAGGCCCTAATTACCCTGATCAGCCTCACATGGGCTCCATCCACATCCCCCGATAATGGCCCAGGAGCACTATTTAAGCTCAGCCTTGCATGCTGAGAACTTTCCAGAGTAGTGTTGTGTGTGTGCTTGTGTCCTGATCTCTCCTGGATAGACCCTGGACCTGTGTTGTAGGCAGCTTGTCTCCAGCCCTGTCTCCTGGATGGACCTTGGCACCATGCTGTAAGTATCCTGTCTCTTGGATGGACTCATTGGGTGTATGTTTTAGACATGTCTCAAGCCCAATCTCCTTTTGGTCCTGATGGAACTCCTTGTTTGTGTCCCAGACCTGGGTCATTACTTATGTCATGTGAATGTGGAGAGGAGGGAAGGGACATGCTCCTTGGGTGCTCTCTACCTGTGATTTTCTGGCTTTATGGGCTGTATCTATAGAGCTGGCATGTTCTTGCAGGGTTGGAAGCAGCTGCTTGCAGATGGCTGTGCAGGGCTGACCCTGTGGTTTGGGTGGGCTGCTGGTCACCCAGGTGCTGACAGTCTGCAGACTCTCTGTGGGCTGCTCCCTTGCTCCCAGGGCAGACCATGCTCAGGTGCAGAGAGGAGGTGTCCTTGCAGCAGGAACTGAAGCCACATGAGTAGCAACGTGTGAGATCTGGTGAGCCTCCAAGCTTGGCTGAACTAGGGTCTTGGAACAGCCCCCACGCATCCTCCTTCCACCTGCAGTGCAGCCGGGGATGGGGTGTGATCTGTCTCCTGCTCTGTGTTGTTCTTCTGCTCTTCTCCCTTCCACCATCCTGCACTTGTCATTGTGCCTCTCTGCCTTGGCCCCATCCAGCAAGCTCTGCTCCCTGGTGTGGGGTCTCCAGGGTGGGCAGCACCCACGGAGCCCCTGTGTTCTCAAAGTGGGTGTTAATTTGCCTCTGATCCTTGTCTTGAGGAGACAGTAGACTGTATTGGGGCAGGACTTTGTGCACAGTCTCGTGGGGACCATCTCAGACCTGCCAATATTTGACCTGACTCCTGTGGTGGGCCATGTCCCCGGGTTGGTTCTCAGGGCTCACCATCAGCCCAGGAGGTTTTGGGGGACTTCAGGATTCTGAAGGGATTGAAGGAGACAGGCAAGGATGTTGGTGGTGAAAAGGTGCATCATGGTAGGGTAAGGCAGCTGTATCAGATGAAGCAAAGGGCAGTGAGCTGATGGCTCCACGACCATGCCTGTGGGTCTTGTCCCCCTGAACCCTGCAAGGACCAGAAGAAAGGGTGACCTTGACCAATGGGTCTTATGTCTGCAGTCCTGTGCTTGGGAGATGAGCAGAACTTGGAGGATGACTGAGAAAAGGCCTGAGATTTTGGCAGCCCTTCTGCAGCCAGAACAACGTCTGACATCATGTTTTATTTAAGAGGGAGAAGGAAAAAAAATTGTGACCAGGAGGACCGTGGCCCTGTAGCCCTGGGAGAGACAGTTTATTTTTCCTGCCTGCTGGTTCCTCTCGCCTTCCCCTAGCCCTGGCTGTGGCACAGCACATTCCTTTGCTGTGATCTCCTCCCTCCTATGCAACTGCACATTCCTTGGGTGCTGGTTGCTCCCTTCTGTGGACCATGTTGTACCCCTGCTCTGACCACCCTGGCATGGCTGGAGTGGAGAGGATGGTGTCCATCTCTCCTTGGTGCCTGTGCATAGCTGGAAGCTCTCTGCTTTCCACCACTGCTGGAGCTCAGGCTCATCTATGGTGTATGTGGCTATACAGTGTATTGCTCTACATGGCAGGTGCACTGAACCAGAGGTGTCCCAGCAGCATGGGTCAACCTTCCAGGTGGAGATTCCCATGCACCCCAGCCTTATGGGGCCAGGGGAGCGTGGGATGCCAAGCATGGCTGGCTATTTTCCTATGCTGGCTTGAGCAAGACCAGCCTGGGCTTAAGGTCATCCATTTGGATCCTAAACAGGCAAGAGCACAGGAAGGTGCCTGCCAAGTCTTGTGAGCTGTGGGGAGATGAGCTAATGCCTCACAGGGCTGAGTTCATGGGGCTGTCAGCAGCTCCCAGTGCAGAGGCCACTCCAGGCAGGGCAGGTCACCCAAGAGGGTCTGCAGCAGATCACTCTAGGGTTGTGTTCAGCTCTGGAGCAGTGCTGGTGTGGGGTCAAGAAGGCCAGGCTGTGGGTGCTAGTGCACCCATGCCAGACCAGCACACCCAGCCCTTGCAGTCCTGCTGGCCTCACTAGGTTTTGTTGGCAATTACCCTGCTGTGTCCTGGTCCCCTCCTGATGAGCTGTGAGCCCAGGCACAGGCCTGGTTCCTTGTCCTGTAGTGTTTTCCCAGTGCAATGGGACAAATGGAGATGTTACCTTCTCCCAGGACATGGCCATGTGCTCACCCCAAAGCCCCTTCCCAGGACTTTGTCTATACTCAGCCGTAGAGGTGACCAGCAATGTCCCCATGCACATCCTACGGGGATTTCAGAGAGGTGGGAAAGTTGTCACCTCCTGGTTTTGTTTTTCACCTGTTCCACCTTTACCGTGTTCCTGCTCATGTTGCAGGATGATGAGGAGAGATCTGGAGGGCTCTGGTGCAGGGTTATGCGGGGGCACTGCAGAACTCTGGGCAAGGCTGAGGGGTCTGGGCTGGAGCACAAGGGGCCAAACGGGGCCACATGTGCCCCATCTCCTGCCAGGCTGGGCTAAACCAGGGTTAATGTAGCGGGTGGCTGGGATCTGCCATGTGCCAAGAATGTTTCCAGGCTGGGGAAGGGCTGGACATGAATCACCCGCTCCTTCCGCCAGACGCTGTGTGCAGGCTGGGCTCCACGCTGTGCTGTGCCGTGGCAGGTCCTGCAGCTATGCTGGGGACCTCTGTGCAGACAAAGGGTCTGCCAGCACCATCAGCCCAGGTGCCTGCCTGGCTCCGGTAGGCAGGGACCTTGGTTGACATTAGCTGATGATCCTGGAGCAGCTGGCTGCAGATGCCAGCTGGTGGCATGAGCTTCAGGTGGGCCATGTAGAATCTGTCCATTGATATTTCAAAGTCTGTGTCCCAGCAGGTATCTGGAGACATGTCACTGTCTGGCTCTGGATAGGAGATTGGGCCTGGTGGCTTGGAGAGGTTTTGTTTAGTGACTTAGTGACAGACCATCTCATTGTGGGCTCCCCCCATGTGATGGGGAAGGAGACAGTGGCTGTTTGCCCCTTCACCTGGTGTCATCACAAGGCTCTGGGTGGCATAATGCCCTGGGAGGACACAGAGGGATGATGGTGCCTCCTTTTCTCAGCTGAATAGGAGAAACTGGGTGGTGGGTTTTGTGGCTGCCTGAGGAGTACGCAGGGATTCTGCAGCCACTTCTATGAGCCTCAGATGGGGTGAGGCGCTTGCAGCAGAGGATCCAGGCTAGGTATAGGGACTAAATGTGGTGTTCCTGAGGGACCTGCTCTCCCTGCTGCAGCCTGATGGTTGCAGATGGTTTGTAGTACCTGTACACGCCAGAAGGTTCTGCAGGAGCAGGGAGTGCTGGCCAGCATAGGACTCCATAAACTTTTGTCCTTCAGAGCCTTCAGGAGCTGATCTGCAGGGATGCATCACATCCCTGTGGTTTGGAAGCGGTGGCAATGCAGGTCAGAAAATTTCACACTTGTAGTTTGCATGTGATGCCATGCTTGGCCCTGCGTGCCCCTCATTCACGTGTTTTGCTCCCCACCTTCCTGAGGCAGGCAGGGGGGTCTCACCACCCCACGGGCAGGTCATGGTTTCATGGTGCATGCAGCAGCTCACTAGAGGTGATGCCACTTCTCCCCACCCCGTATGATGCCCATGGGGCCTTCTGGGTTTATCCTGCAGATAAACTTGCAGATCCTTCAGAGCAAGAATGAAAGGGGATTAGGGGGAAGAATGAGGCTATCTTGGACTTCTTGGCAACCAGAAGTCCCCTGGCTTGGTCCCTGTGGCTCCTGGTGCACAGACATCTCCAATTCACCTGCTCACCATGCACAGCAAGGCAGGGAGGGGGTCTGAGCACCAGCCCAGCCCTGGGGACATCTGCGAGGCAGTGGCTGAATGAAGGAAGCAGGAAAAACATGGGGAAGAAGGGCTGCTGCTGCCCAGCGCCAGGCTCCTCTCCTCGCCACCACGCCAAACTCCTTAGGGCTAATGTCAGGCTAATTCCTTTAATTCAGAACATCTCTGTTTTCACTTGGAAAAACAAAGAGGTTTCCACGTTCTTTTCAGCCTTGCTGAAGCTAACTGGAAACACTCTCCCTGCGGATGGTGCTGGGGAGAGGGTCCCTGCTCAGGGATGCAGAGTTGCTTCCCGTCGGATGCGGCATCACTTCCTTCGCTGCAACAAGAGCAAAACCCACGTTGTGCTGCTGCAGTGAGATGCGTGTTCAAAGCCTTGTGCAAACACAACAATTTGCCCTATTTTCTGTGCCTGGTGACCTCACTCCGAGGTTTCTGGCGAAGGATGTGATCTCTAGGACAGTATTTTTCCCTTGCTTTCCTAACACTTTCCAAACAAGCTCATCTGAAGGCATTGACTCAAGGGTTTCAAGAAGCCGTGCTGAGCATAAAGACACGCGGCCAGAGTCTGGTGCCTGTGGGCTTGTCGGCTCATCGGTGCAAGAAATAAACAAGAAAATGATGCAGACCTCTAAACATCTGGTGGAAAGTAGGAGCATGTTCCATGGTCTAAGTGTCTGAAGGATAAATGGGGCTGGATGGACTCACAGCTCCTTTCTTGTCCGCTTTGCGAATGGGGCAAGCGTGATATTTATGGGCTTCAGTGATGGTGTGACTACAGCATCTTGGCACTTCTCTTTCACTGGCTTCTAGAACAGCGACACATGTGAAAAACATGCTGCTGGGGCACAACATCCCGGGTCCAAATGGCAGCAAAGATGGGGAGGAAGAAGCTCTGGGGACAAGCTGAGCTCTTAAACATGAACGTGATCGGGCAGGGCATGCTGTGCTGGGAGATGAAGAGAAGCTGTCAGTCTTGGAAAGCTGCAGCCACCTGGAGAAGATAGAAACCATGCAGAAAGTAGCCTTCCAAGCAAGTTGGCTTGGTTGCCTGGGGCTATTTCTGGGAGAGACTTCCCTAAAAGTGTATATGTAATACAAGGGCCTGACCAGGACAAGTAAGGGAAGCTGTAGTGAGCTTCTCAGTGCTCAGCCCCATAGCTGGATCCTGCATCTTCCTTGTTATCATGGGTCTGGCAAAAACAAAATAAAAGTCAAAATCAGGACCTTGAGGATCATGTTGCCAAGGAGAAGAACTTGCAGTCTGGAATGGAAATACATCAGCCAGTGGGTCTGGTGATCCCTGACTCGGAGTTAAGTGCGTGAATGGTCCCATCGATTTCACTTAGGGAGGAGCATGCACTTAAGTGCTTTGCTGGATGAAGGCCTAGGAGATGGGAGGGCTGAACTCCAAGTGGAGCTGGGCAGGAAAGAGCCTATGCACTTTGCTGCAATGGTTGGGATTTCCAGCCTGGAGACAGGCAAGCAGGACATGCAGAGTGTGGAAATCCTGCCTTGGAGACCCAAGCAGGGCAGAGGTTGGTGCCAACACCTTGAGCAGCCCAGCTGTTGGTTTCCAGCATGCCTGGGATGGGTGGGGAGCTCTGGGGTGCTGTGCTGTCCCCCAGGAGGCACAAATGTGGTCAAGCATTTCTCCATCCTGAGAAATCTCTCCTTCCAGAAGCTCCAGCAAAACTGATGGTAACAAGATGAGCACGGGTGAATTTTCTGAAAAGATGGCAGAGAGATGCAGAAACTGTGCCTACCTGCAGAAAATCAGGGATGGTCCTATTGAAGACAGCATGAGGAGGAATGAGAGAGTATGACTCAGAAGAGCCACAGTTAGCCAGGATGCTGGGGGAAAGATCCCAGCAAGAAGATTGATGGCCAAATGGTCTTGATGTGGGGCCATAGTTAGGTTCCCACCTCTGAGTGACTCTGTTGTGCGAATTGGAAGCTGTGGGTGCCCTCGGTCTTTGGCCATGGCACTGACCCATGCCCAGCAAAGGACATCTCCAGGTGACCATGGTGTTGAGGGATCTGAGTAAGTGGAAGGTGGTAGGAGGCATCACTGCCCTGAAGAAGGGACAAGTTGGATTGAGCAAGGGTGAAAGGAGATGATCTAGTGTTTTGAGGTGGGGCTAGGTCACCCTCAGGTGCTTTGGAAATCACAGCACCCTTGTGCCCTGAATGCTTCTTGGAGATTCAGGAGATGTAACTGGAGCAATGCCACTTGCTTACACTCCTAGATCTGGGGTAGGAGAACAAGGACAGCCTCTGCTGTGAGCCTGTTCTGGCAAGAGCACCAGTCCCTTCTCTTGCCCCTCTACTTGGATTCCACCAGACCTCCAGCTGCTCCAAGGCCTTGGACCCTGGCTGTTGTCCTATGCCAGGCAGGAGATGCCATGGGTGGCTCTGCCCTGTGCCTGCATGTCTCTGGGGGTTTGGGGAGCATGGCCCTATGCAATCCTCCTCCTGAACCACATTTCTGCTCCTGTGGGCCAGGAGATGCTAACCTACTGCCAAGGCTGGGGATGGGCAGGACATGCAGCGTGCCTGTTTGTTGGGCTGTGTCCAGCAGCACCACTGTGCTTCTGGCAAAGGTGGCCAGACTAGTCCCTGCTGAAGTGTGTCCAGCAGCACCACTGTGCTTCTGGCAAAGGTGGCCAGTTTTGTCCCTGCTGAAGTGCAGCAAGTGCCTGAGACCATGGAGAGCTCCTCCATCAAGCGGTCAGTGAGCTCCTGAGACCTCTTCAGGAGGAACATTTCCCATGGGGAGGTGGACTTCAGCTCCACTGACCCATCCACCTGTGCCTTGGTGGGTGCTGAGGCAGCCATTTCTGGGAAATCCAAGCAGCCAAGGGATACTTGTGCGTATGGTGGGGAGGGAACCGCTTCATTGCAGCTGGGACTTGGCAGAGGTGCAATCTCATGCATGGTGATGATACTCAGATATCATCTCTGCTGATTTACGGCTGGAGCGCGCAAGCGCTGCTTTGAAAAGATCCTCATAAATAGCTCCAGCATGACAGAGGGCCTGCTGGATAATGGAAAATTGAGGGATCATCCCTCGCTGTGTCTCTGTGCAGTATCTGGTGGTTAACCCTGCTATGACAGCTAAGAGGGGCAGCTCTTGGTCCAGCTCTGCCCTGTGGAAGTCAGTTCCTTTGGGACTCCCATGCCAAGCAAGAAGCCATGGGTCACCCCACGCTGTGACAGGCAGGACAATATCATGCCATGTCAGGAGGCAGACTACATGCCACCATGGCATAGGGGTTGACAGCACTGTGCCAGGCAGCAGGCCGTAGGTCATGCCCCACCACTCTGAGCTCTGGTGGTTGTGCCATCTTGCATTTCTCATGCTGCTCTCCTCATGCGCTGCACCATGTTCCCCTTCTTTCCAGCCCCCTCTTGTATCCCACATGGATTCTGCAGCACTGGTGTAGATCAATTTTTGTCTGGAGGCTCTGCCACCTGTTAGCAAAACTCACTGGAGTTCGGGCTTCCCCTCTAAAATCAGTCATTGCATTTGTCCTGTTATGTACTTCTTGACAGCTTTCTGCTCTGAAGATCACCACCTGTTCCCTCCAGCCACTGGGAAGGGCTCATCCTTTGTAGGACTTTCACAGGATCTTGGGAGGTCTCCCTGACCAGCTCCTCACAAACCTCCTTACATGTCTATGGCTGAGCCACCTCTGTGGGCTGTCATGGTCCATGCACACCTTGGCCAGGACCCATCCAGGTGTTCACAGCCTTGACATGGGCACTGGACCTTCACCTGAGTTACTATTCATGGTGATAAACAGTGGAGAGATGTTACCAGGGCTAACCCAGAGCAAAAAAAGGAAACCAAGGTCCCACAGTAATGGGCAACCTGCAGCCATCCCTACAGCCCCTCACAGCAGCACTGCTCACCCCTTGGCACAGCACTCCTTCCAGGTGTCCCCCTTTCCCAGCACGGACCCAGGGCTGGTGGCTGCTGTCTGGGCTGTCCTTTGCTGTGAGGAAGAGGAAGCATGGGGAGGGGCTGCATGGCAGATCTCCACTCTGAGAAGGGGTATCCAGCACCCACTGGGCAGGTGCCCAGGCAGTTGGGCCCGGCTTGATGGTGTTGGCTCTGGTGTTAGAGGAGGAACAGATGGGATCCATTAGCAGAGATTTAGATATCTCCAAAGGGCTCTGTCACAACCCGTTACACTTAGACAAGCAGACATAAAGAGGGATTAACACATCTATATTGGCAATGTGCCTGGCACAGCTCAGCGCCAGTGGAGCTGCTGAGGGACAGTGGTGTGCACAGAGAGCCCCTTTGGACCCTGGGGTCTCCGCAGCTCTGGACAGGGTGAGCGACCAGCACCAGCCAGGCATGTGTGTCTTGTCTGGTCCCACAATGTGCATCTCTGCTCACATGCATCTCAGGTGCTTGGCAACCTTCTGGATTAGGGAACATCAACTCTGGATGTGCCTTCCTGCCCCAGCTTCCACCCTCCCTCCCCTCCAGCATTGTCCTTCTGCAGAGAAATGGGAGGACACTGCTGTCCTGGTGCTCTGGCACTGGTCTTGCTCTTGGCTCCATACTGGGCTGACACATGCAGAGTGTCTGTGATCCCAGGGCTGAACCTGGGAGCTGCCAGATGCTTTGATAGCTCCTGGCTTGCCCAGGCTGGCTCTCAGAAACGCAGCAGCTGGACAGGATCCCACCACCCTCCACACATTAGACCTCCCCCCATTGCCTCCTTGACAAGCCTAGATGCCTCTGACTGATGGGTGGAGGACATTGCAGCCAGGAAAGGCAGCTGCCTCCAACGCCTCACCACGTGGTGCCATTTTGCAATGCCTCTTAGCCTGGTGGGGTGGCTGGAACCTGTCCTGCTCCTGTCAGGCTTCCCAGCAGAGCTGGGCCAGTGCTGTGGCTCACCAAGTCCTTGCAGCCCTGGTGTTGCTCAGCTGCCTCCTTGCCAGGTCCCCACTGCCATTGTCCCTGTTTAAGACACTAATTTTTGCTGTTCTGCTTTCTTACAGCATGCCCTGTGCTCTGGGAATGCCATACTTCAGAGGGAGTTCTCCCAGGGCAGAGAGGGCTCATTGCCTTCATTAGTGGAGGGTTTGGGGATCAGGCTATCCCAGGAAGTGGAAGATGGGCAGGACATTCCCTGGGGATCTCTGCAGAGGAGCAGATGTGACTTTATTGACAGCTGCCCTGCTCTGGATCTTAGAGCAGCCTTTAATCTAGCAGTATTTAGTGAACATTAGATGGAAAAGGCTGGGAGGGGTTGAATGGAGATCCACCAGGACAATATCCAGTGGGTGACATATCCCTCAAAACAGGAAGCTGCAGGAGCTGGTGCATGTTTGGTCTGTCCTCTTGATTGTCCTATTCCCAGGGGTGCCACAGAAAGTCCTGGTCTACCCTGACCCATGAGGACCACAGATCACATCTCGCAGGTGTCACAGGAAGTCATCTCTGCAGCATCCTGCCCAGTACTTCCCATATATGGTGTCTGCAAAGCCTGGGCAAGTTGTCTCCCACCAGTACATGCCTTCTGTCGGCTTTCCCTGTGGGATTTGTGAGGCTCCCAGGTTCCAGCTGCAGTGGTTTTGTAACCAGATCATCTGTTTCTCAGCCTCTGTGGGTGACAGCTGCAGCTTCGAGGCAGTTCTCCAGGAATTTAGTAACACTGAATGGGATCCGGATGGGATGGCTCAGGTATCTGAAGGTATGTCAAACCTTCAGTCAAGCATTTGACAGTGTTTTCCATGACCTCATTAGGCTGGGGATCATTAGCTTGCTCTCTACAGAAACTCGAGCTCCTACCAGGGAGTTATAGTTCATTATTTGTCGCCAGCACAGTAGGTATGTCATGTCTAGTGAGTGCAGCTTTTATATATGCCATTACATGACTGGGCGTCGTAGTCTCTAATAGTGCTATTTCTGGATTGCAGTAATGATAATTGAGAACTAGTGTGTCATTAATTATACAAATGACTTGATGCCAGCGCTGGATTGTCTCTCTAATTTCTGGAACTACTGTCCTCGTTTGTTTGACAGATTCTAGCATCTGATGTCTTGCACTATTAGATGTTTTATTCTCCAGTCACAGTGAGCCCAGGCCAGTGAGTCCCTGGACGTGCCTGTCCTCGAGGCTCACCCTGCTTCCAAGCAGAGACAATTTGGGATCTCTGCACCAACTCCTGCCTAGAAGTGTTCTCCTCCCACGCTGCCCTTCAAGTGCTGCCAGGATGTGCAGCATTGACAGGTTGGAGATCCACCTTGTACGTGGTCTCTGCTGCAATAAGATGTCTCTGCCCATGCCAGGGAATGCGATCCTGGGCAACCTGCTCTGTGTGACCTTGCTTTAGCAGGCGGGTTGGACAAGATGTTCTCCAGAGGTCCTTTCCAGTCCCTACCATTCTGTGTTTCTGTGATTCTGTCCTCCTCTGTGGTTGCAGTTCCCTTCTCCTTCACTTTTCCCTACAGCTCCAGAGAGAGGGTCAACCAGCACAGAGACTTTCCCAGGCTTCTGTCTTAGCCTGAAAGGACAACCTGTGTCCTCTGGCTAATTAAGCAGCCCAAATCTTGATGTTCCCAGTGTGGCTCCCTGTGGAGGGGGTGGGAGGTGCCACTGTGCATAGAGCTCTGGATTTCCAGGGGTGCACCCCAGAACTGTGCCGGGGTCCTGTCTCCAGTGAGTGGCATTGTCCATGTTTGTATGTTTCCTAAAGCTGAACTAGGTCTGGGATTAGCCAGCTGGTTCAGAAAGCATTGCTGGCTTGGACTGGTGCATGGGTGGGAGACCAAGAGATGCCATGTGCCTGAATGCTGGGGAGCAGACATGGTCAGTGTGGGCAGCGCAGGCAGCTCTTGGGGTAGCTGAGCTTTAACCTCTGTTCAACCAGCTTTTCTCATGTCATTTCTTTAACCTGGAGTATTTTCCTGTTGTAAGTCCCTCCCGGAGCTATTTAGGACTCTGGTTCTGTCCTTCTGGCATTTTTCCCTGTAGTATAATGCGATCACTGTGAACTCCACTGCCTTCAGTATCTCAAATATTTGCAGTATCTTTTTGTAAAATATTTTGGATGCGCAGCATAGCCCCAGGGAGTCCCGGGAAACACCTCCCAGATAAGGCACTAGGAGCACACATGCAGGAAGGCTTGGGCTTTGTCCAGGGGAACCGGTGAGGATCCAGGTGAAACATCCTACATGAGACCATCTGACCCCTTACACTTGCTCCAAACCGTCTTCCCTGCCAGGCACAGCAGAACATGCCATTTTCACACCAAATTTCAACGCAGGCTCAAGAACCTTCTTTTTTTCCATGCTGCACAGACCCGCTCTGCAGGGCTTTGCTATCTAGAGTCTCCCTCTTGCCAGCTGGTTCCTCTTTGGATCTGCTGACGTGCCAGAGGGACATTTTTAGCTGCTCTTATGAAAGGACAACGTTATTTTCTAAAATTACATGTTACTGCTCATTTCCTAAGCTTCTACAGCCCTGTCTCTCTCCTTCCAAAGAGGACACTGAAGACAGGTCCCAGCATCACCCCCAACCCTTCTCTCTCCCTGGGGGCCACCAAGGAGGCTGGGTGCCCAGCACAGATGTGCAGAGCCCTGATGTACCCATCTGAAGGTCAGTGCGGTCCCACGCTGCCATCTGGCATATTCCCACCCCAAAATGTTTCCCAAAACAGCCTCCAGCACGATCTTTTCTGCGCTGCCTCTGTCTCCCATGCAGCCACTGCAGGACCACCCCCTATCCAGCTGTGACGTGGTTGTGCTCAACATGATGAGTCTTTTTCCAGCGAGATCCTTTCTGTGGCTTTATGAAACCTGGATGCCAAGCTCTGGCTTACAGCTGGGTGGTTCATTGGTGGCCAAGGGAATTATCTAGTCCCTACATGTACCATTGCTTGATGGTGCCCACAACAATGCCCTCACTGCAAGATTTTTCTCTCTCCAAGGAGTCCTTGTCTGGGATTCTTCTCTCTGCTTGACATTCTCCAGCCTGCTCTGCTGTGTCACAGTTGTGTTGTACTTGGGACAGGCAGTGCTGTCCGGGTGTCTTCTCCAGGCTGGCAAAATCAAGTTGGTCTTGTAAGTGTAAACTAAGATTCCCCAGCTGCCTCGCAGCTTTTGGTTTTAGGATCCTCATTAATTTCTGGGCTCAGTTATGGACCTAAATACCCTCCAGTACTCCCTTTGAGCACCCAACAGCCTCCAGTTTGCTGTAGGTATCTCTCAAGTTCTGTCCTCTCCAGGCTGCTTTTCCCACCCCAGTGCTCTCCAGATTGCCTCAGCATCTTCCCTCTCCCTGTTCCAGCAGCAGCAGTCGAGCAGCTCTCTGCCTCCATCTCCTCACAGTTGTGCTGGAAAGAAGACCCATGAGGTGTCCTAGGAGATCCCCTTGGTGCATGGCTGGAGATATGGGACCTTCTCTGGAGGCTATGGTCTCGGCTTCATCTCCGCATCTCACCCCTCATTCCACCCACATGCAGCATGCACAGGAGCAACTGGCAGGAGCTTGTAACACCCAGTCTCTAATAAAACACCAAACAAGCTGAGAAATACCAGTGAGGGGGGTTTAGGAGGAAGCTAGAACTCTCTCTGCCCATTTCTGATCCCAAACCTCTGGCCAAAACCTCATGCACGGACTGTCCCAGGAGGTCTGCAGCACCAGGGGCATTTCTCTGGGAAGGGACAGTCCCCTTTGCTTGGGGGGGGGAAAGCCACCTCTGTGCACAGAGGGCAGATGAGTATCCTGCAGCCACTTCTGGAAAGCATATCAGGAAGCTGGCAGGATCTGTGGCGACATTTTTGAGCTCTCACTCATAGGTCAGCAAGTTCTTACAAAGTCCAGCTTAAAGATCAGCATGATGACCATCCATGCTCAAGGCTTCTGTCTATCAAATTCCAAATGTTGTACACACCTCAGTCTTGCTGAGAAACATTAAGGACGTGGGCTGAAGGTAGAGATGGAGATGAACAAGGTGCTCAGAAGTCTTAGCCTCTCTTATTGTTGGATGTCTCCTCGCAGGCAATGTCATTTCTGCGTCAGGAGCTCTGAGTCCAAGTGCCGTGATCTTCACTGACAACTCTTCAGGCATCTGGAAACAAATAAGGTCAGAGAAACAAGTGGGTTCCATTGTGTTTTCTTGGGATATAGACTATGAAATAACCATGCTGATCCTCAGCCAGTGGCATGACCGTGGGCCACGTCTTTGGTGGCTGGTGATGTCCTCAGAGGGTTGTATTGTGTCCCCATCTCAGATGGATGATCTCAAAGGTATCATCCACCTCTCCACATTTCTGTAACCTTTACATTGCTAAGCCAGTGCTCCTGTTTTTACTGTGAAGTGCTTTCTCTTATAGTATTGACACAAGTGCGTGGCCTTATCAGCACCGCCTTTGTGGATTTGGTGCAGTTTAATTCAAAATCCTTAGTCTGAGACATCTGTATGCTGTCCCAGTGGGATACCCAGAATCCAACAGTATTAAACTCTGGGATAGTCATGCTCAGGACCACCACTGTTTTGAAACTAGTTTGTGCAACATCTGTCCAGAATAGTTTGAGGTTGCATTGAAATACTCTCAAGAGTCCTTCAGCTGAGGTTTAAGTAGGAGTAAAATGTGCATACCCGTGATGTAAGATGAAAGAGAAAGCACTTCTTCTATGGAAGGGAGGTGTGTAATTGCAGAGACGTGAACGGCATCTGGTTTTAATCCCATTGGACAGATTGAACACTGTCAAGTGCAATTTCTAATCTCAGCCCTGCTCTGCTGTGTTGGAGTACGGCTGAAGGTGTTTTTCAAGTGTTTAGGAGCCTTTCCAAAGACAACAATATCATCTGGATAACATCAGCCTCCAGGCTGGTTACTGCGAACGGGACGCTCTTTGAAAAGCCCTCAGTGCTGATGCAAGCCCATATGGCGCATGTTTAACCTGGGACGCATCCATCTGTAATACATGCCATGAGGTTCCTGTAGCTCTTGCGCCCTGGCTCGACCACACTCAGCCTGTAAGCACAGTGCATAAGTGCTGTCCTCTCTCCCAAGTCCCACAGGACTTCTCTGACCCATGGAGGTGGCCAGATGTGTTGCAGTGTTCTGCTTAAGTCTCAAGATGTAGCCTGCACCCCTCCAGGCCTTCCCAGCTCTGTGTGCAATGAGCCTGATGGCCTTTCTGCATGGGCAGCACTGAGCTGGTCTCTGCTCTGTAGCACAGCACCAGCACCTTCAGGAGAGCAAGGAGAACCATTGGTATGGACAGGCCCTGGCTCAGTACGGGAACGGGCTCCTCCAGGGATGTCCGTGGTGGAGCCTGGGCTTGAGGGGTGACAGGGTAGATTTAGAGGGTGAAGAGGTGGTGAGGAACTGGGATTGTTTAACCTGAAGAAAAAGGCTCAGGGGAGACCTTCTCACTCTCAACAACTCCCTGAAAGGAGGCTGGAGAGAGATGGGGGTCGGTCTCTTCTCCAAAGCAACAAGTGATAAGATGAGAGGAAATGGGCTCAAGCTGTGCCAGGGAGGTTTAAATTAGATATTAGGAAAAAATTCACTGAAAGAGTTGTCAAGGCTTGGCCCAGGCTGCCCAGGGCAGTGGTGGAGTCACCATCCCTGGAGGTGATTAAAAGCTGTGAAAATGTGGTGCTGAGGGACATGGTTTAGTGGTGACCTGGCAGTGCTGAGTTAGCAGTTGACCCTGATGATCCGAAAGCTCTCTTCTAACCAAAACGTTTCTATGATTCGGTGCTCAGTGTCAGCTCAGAGCCCACTGCAATGTTCTCTGTCCACTTCACGTTTTCAGTCTCCTGTTTCAGGCTCTCCTTGCCTATTCTTCCACCTTCACTGTCTCGACACCTCAGTGCCAGCCTGGGGTGGATCTCATCCATCCCTAAGCAGCTCCTCCTCCACAGGCAGTGCTGTTCCTGCCCATGTCAGTCCTGATGGCCACACAGCTGGGGACCTCTGCCCTGGGATGGAATCTGCAGCCACCCCTTCATCCTCTAAAAAAGTGGCTGATACCACTGGGGGATACTGAGCCTCCTGCTGCCTGAAGCAAAGGTGCAGGGGGTTCAGCATCCTTGAGCTGTGGGGCCAGGGGCTTGATCTGGCTGCGAGTCAGAGTCACACAGCTGATGCTCGAAGGAAACAGTATCTGCTTCTCTCTAAACAACTCCAAAGAGGCTTTTTCCTCTGTCCCGCTGACACTTCGAAAGTCCTCATGCTTGGCACAGCCACGCAGTGGTGCGTTCCTGGGTTTCAGTTTTCCTTTTGCTGCTTCTGTAGCTGTTCCAGAGGTGAAGAGGTTTGGAAAAGCTGCGGGTGGAAATGGAAAAGTGCAATGAATACAGATCCTAGACACTCTTGATTTTTACAGCCATGAGCAGTGGAGGAGAAGAAAAGAAAAATGGGTGTATGTTCCTGGCTGGAAACTTCCAAGCTGCGAGTAACAAGAAGGTGTTTGAGGAGATCAGGAAAACCACCACAGTGGTTTGCAGAGTTGTTTTCTAACTTGCTTTAGTGCACAGCCTGACAATTCAGACAGCTCAGACTCTGGGTCTCGCCAAGAGCAGGGGGGATCAGCTATACAAGGCCTGGCACTGAGAGCAGAGTTTTGTTTTCCGACCAAGAACAAGGGTTTGAAGTGCGGGAGGCTGAGGGAGGCATAGAGAGGGGCTTAGATCAAACGTTCAGAGTTCCCTAGTACTGTGTTGGGCTGGATATTGGCACAACTGCATCAGTCTGCTGGGACACCAGCAACACTTGGCGCCAGTGCAACAAGCCTCCAGCTAGTATTAGCCTTGTGTCATCAGAATGTCAACCTGCATTTAGGTACCCGAAATAAATCACATGCCTTTAGAGCAGCTGAGTGAGAGACAGAGCTTTGCAGCTTTGCTTCCTGTTTACGTTTGTTCTGGTGTCTCTCCCCTACAAGTGTCTGATCCACGTTCGCAGAGGGAGGACGAGCCTTGGAGGAGCACACATGGGCAGCAAATGCTGCAGCTGCACAACTGATGGTCAAGCTCCTGTGGAAAGAGATTTCCAGATGCAGGTGCCAGAATCACTGTCCCCATAGAAAAGTAGAATGAGGGTGCTCTGGAGCCTTTGACCTCTCTGCTCTACCCAGGCTGGGTGCACAAAACTTCACTGTGACCCTCAGCACCCCTACGTGAATCCCCTCAGCCTCAGGGAAGGAGGTTTCCCTTGAAGCCTCCTGGGAGCAGTACTGGGAAGGGACCATTGCTGATGGCTGGCTGGGAAGAACCCCCTGCCCCAGACCTGCTCTTGTACCTGGATAGGGAGATAACTGGCAGCCACCATCTGCCGTTTCTGAGCGGCACCCAGAGCTCCCCACACCCGTCCTCATGCCATGCCACCATTGGTGGGAGGGAAATGTTTGACCATCACCATCACACCCCAGGTTCCTTCAGCTCCCTCTCCCCACAGAGGAGGTCTAGCTGTATCCAAATCCAGCCACTTCCATGAGCTTGCAGCAGCAACTGGTGTGGAGAATCTGGATGCAAGGACATGGCTGCTGTGGAGAACAGCAGAGACTGGGTTGTTCATGCACCAGCAGCTCAGTGGCCTCTGATCAGTTGTTTCAGTCTGGCCTGAAACAGATTCTGCTCTTGGAGAAATCACAGTCTGACAGCACCTCTTTAGGAGTCTGAACTCTTTTCAACTCCTCCTTTTCATTTAATAGAAATTAATTCAATTTTATGAGCAAAAACCTTATATTGCCTTGGTAAAGTTAGGACATTCTTTCATCCTTGTTAAAGTTAGGACATGGCTTTTTCCTAACAAAACAAATATTTTTGGCAAAGCAAATGAGTGTTTTTCTGTCTCAGCTTGCACAGGATCTGCCTGACACAGCTCCTGTCCCTGGGGACCTATTGGCATCCTGCTGCCCCTGCCTCTACTAGGGTCTGGATAACCCTGAGCTGTCTCCTACAGGTAGCAGGGGTAGAAATGAAGTACAAAGTGGTTTCATGTTCTTAGGAGCCCATCATGATGTCTCCACAATGGTACCTGGGTGCTGTTCCCAAGGCCCAACTGGGTCTGGCTGAGCTGAGTCCCCTCCATCATCCCCAGGGCTGGTGTCTTTGCTTGTTTTCCTTCCAGGATATGGTGCTGAGAGCTGAAAATTTGTATTTTCCCCTCTGGCACAGGACGTCTGTTTGCTGTGTTTGTGTCTTCAGCTCACAGATTAGCCTGCTCCCTTTGGGTGATGTTGCATTACTGGTTGGACTTTAGTCCTTAAAGGTCTCTTCCAGCCTAAGTGGTTCTATGTTTCTATGATCTGTGCATCCATCCCATTGAGTGTCCAGGATTGTCCTGTGGTGCTTGGGCCAGTTTGCGAGCAAAGGTGACACCAGGTGGCTGCCAAGTGTCCTTGAGGACAGATAAGCTCTGTGGGGAACCACTTGGCCAGGTAGGACAACCTGGGCGGTTCTGCTGTCCCAGACCTCTCCAGGCTGGAGCCATCTGTGGGGCACAAGTCTCTTGGGGCTCCCCAGGAGGTGGAGGCTCTGCAAACAGGAGCAGAGACAGAGCCTGGGGCTCAGAAAAAGGATGGCAAAACATAAGAGAAAACACATCCCCTGCTGCGGCGGCTTCTCCTAATGAAGAGCAGGACATTGCCCAAGCCTGAGGGCATGGAGGAAGCACGGAGCAAACAGGCCTGGTCCAGGAGTGGGAAGGCTCGGGGTGGGGGGGTTCAAGCTGACAATTTTGGTGAGCCCTTGGGGGCAAAGACCTGCTGGCTGTTGCTCCTCTGAGCCACTTTGCCTAGAAAGCAGACAGTGATGGGCACTGTCGGAAGAGAGCTGCCAAGGTCTTGGAGAGATGTGCCGCCAGTCTGGGGAAGTCTGATGGGTCTTGCAATCGTTCAAGCTCCGCACCGCTGCCTCTGGCCAACACTCGGCCTCTTTGGAAAGTATTTCTGAATGACTCCCAGCCATCGTTCCCATTCTGTTCTGTTTAAATTTTTCCTCCAAGACAATCTCGCTTGTAATTGTTCTCAGATTTAGGAAACTGGCGCTTCCTGAGACCCAGAAAGCATCAGTGCTCTTCAGGACAGTATCCCTCTCACTCACAGCGTGCTCCCTTAAGCAATGATTGTGCCTTGGGCTACTGCAGCATCTCAGGCCAGATATTGACCTTGGTTTTGCTGTTGGTGTGAAGTCCATGCTGCCACCTGGGCAGAAAGGTTTTGCCTTCAGAAATCATATGGTTTTTGGAGAGCCCCGGGTTCATGGTGCTGGGGAGGCCCTCCCATGCACTTCCAATGCAGCATAAGGGTGCTCCTGCAGGTGCGTTGGAAGTGTTGGTGCCTCGACAAAAGGGCCTCAGCTGTGTGGCTTCCCCCATGGGAGAGGGATGCAACAGTGTGTGATGCCCTGAACATTCAGCAGCCCTAAACTGAGCTTCCCAGTCTCTGTAGGGCCACAGCAATGATCCAAGGGTGGAAGCCCTCTGCTGGGAGGTCAGGCTAAGAGAGTTTCGATTGTCCAGCCTGGAGAAGAGAAGGTGCCAGGGAGACTTTCTGGTGGCCTTTCAGTACTGGAAGGGGCCTGTCAGAAAGATGGGGACAGACATTTTACAAGGGCTTGTAGTGCTAGGATGAGGGGTGATGGCTTTAAACTGAAAGAGGGAGATTTAGACTAGAGAGAAGGAGAATTTTTTTACTCTGGGGTGGTGAGAGCCTGGCCCAGGTTGCCCAGAGAGGTGGTTGATGCCCCATTGTTCCATCCCTGGCACCATTGCAGGTGAGGTTGGCTGGGGCTCTGAGCAACCTGCTCTAGTCAGAGATGTCCCTGCTTAGTGCAAGGGGGGGGGACTAGATGAGCTTTAAAGGTCCCTTCCAACCCAAACCATTCAGTGATTCTATGAGTCTATGATTACATTAGAAGTGGCTTTCCTTTAAAAACACATCCTTCCAGTATCTGGCTAGAGGATCTGTGTTAAACTAGCCGATAACTGCTCTGCTTAAGCCCTGAGGGGTATCTTACTGCTTCCCTTGGTCTCCTCTTCGATGCAATAAACCAGCCCAGGTCCCTGCTCTTCCCTTGGTGGCTCCCATGCTCCAGGATGGAGACTGTTGTGAGGGGAGGTTGGATCAGAGACATCAGTCTCCTTCCAGCTAACACTTGCCCCTGGATTTGGGAATCAGTCCGCACTGTTGGGAACTTGGTATCTGCGTTAGTGGCTGACTGACTCCTCCATCAGTTCATCTCCAAGGCAAGATAGAGAGATGCCCGCTTTCCCTTTGAGCCTTGGGGACAACCCAATCCAGGAGGCTGCCCACTCTCTCCTGCAGCACCACAGTGATGTGCTCAATGCAGCTGCCTGGGGTTGCTGCCAGGATTTGTCCATCTGCCCTTCATTTGGCAAAGCACATGGGAAAGAGCTGCATGGAAATAGAGCAGAAAGGTGGGGAAATGGGAACAGAGGTTGGACTGTTGGATAAGGAGGATCTGAACAAGGGAGAGCAGCAAGAGGTTGTGCTGGAAGATGATCTGTGGCTTGAAGGTAAATGCTGGAGCTGGTCTTGAGACTATGGCCATACTAATGAAATTTGCTGGGGTGCCAAATGGGAAAGCATTATGGACACAGTGAAAGAGCAAAACAACCTTCTGGAAAGGCTGGTCTGGGAGAAGTGTTAGGGCAAGGTCAGTTGTATGCACAGCACCCCCAAAGTTGTCCGTGAAAGTTGAAACAGAAATGGAAGAGCAATCTAGGAACACAGGACTCACCAACATGGCCTTGGAAAGGACAAACCCAGTTGGCAGGGTGCTCACAGTGGGGATGGGCTTGTACCCATGCCATTGAGTGGGCACTGCTGAGAGCTGCCCTGGTCCTGGCTCTGCTCACCCAAGATGAAAGGCTCAGCATGGGAAGAGGAGGGACAGGCGCGTGGAAGGAGAGCTGGTTTTATGAGAAGAGCCTGAAAGTGCTTGTCTTGTTTAGTATAGGAAAATGAAGGCCAGGAGAGAGTTGGTCTATAAATACATCTGAGAGTAAACAGCAGGAGGGATAAGAGCTATTTAGGCTAGAGGACAGTGCTGGCAGAGAAGCAGATGGCTATCAGCTGGCCGTGAACATGGTTACACTACAAGAGAGGAACAAGCCCCTCCTTGGAAAAGGTGACCCTATGACAGCCTCTCCTGGGGTCAAGTAGGGGCAAACCCCACAGCTCAGTGGAAACCTTTGACCCAACAGCCTTGTCAAAAATCATGATGCATCTTCATAGCCTCGAACGCCTGGATGCCATCGGGGCAACGATGGAGCCCTTTGGTGGGATTAGCTGGAGTGGGTACCTGGTAGGGTCACCTGGGAGCATCACTGGGATGATGCTCAGAGCCCCAGATCCCACCACCCCATCACTAGTGTGAGCTGCGAAGCTGACAGACGCATCAATTCACCGAGCAGCTGTGGGGCTGGGAAGCTTGTGGTTCACTGGAAACTTCAAAAAAACCCCAGTGCTGGTGCAGATCCAGTTTGGCTCTGGCCCAGATTAAAAAAACAAACAAACACGACATTTCTGGTGAAGGAGAAACCCTGGCACCCAGCCAGGACTGCAAATAGCCCAATTGGTTTCAAGATGGAGCTTGAAAAATTTATGAGGAGGATTACCCGAGCGGTTGCCTGTGGTAGTAGAGGATGGGAATGGGTCCCTCAGGAGTGCTTCCTGGGCTGGCGTTCGACCCGTGGCTGCAGCCCAGCACACGAGGACACAGACACCCTGCCACAGCCGAGCTGGGAGTGGTGGCCTGGACACCCTCCTACAAGATCACCCTCCTCCCTCCTGTGCTGCCCAGCCCTTCTCCGGGGCTGCAGAGATGACCCTTGGGAAATCATCCTTTGGAAAACAGAGAAGGAAAGAAGAAGTGTGTGAGTCCCAACCATGCTGCCTGGGAAGGGAAGGCTGCAGGCAGACCTCATAGCTGATGGAGCTGATGCTCAGGAGGAGCTTGGGGCTGGGCTCTGCACAGCCATGCGAGAGTGATGCTCAAGGACACCTTGCACATCACTCCCACTCTCCTTGGTCCCGTTTTGTCCTCCAGCTCCCTCCTCCCATCACCTCTTTGCTGTGCCTGGAGCCTCTGCTATCCAATTTCCCTTCCCCATGTGGTCTGGGTTCAAATCTCCCTTCACCTCGCTGCAGCACTGCCTGTGTGATGGGTGTGCATGGTGCTACACAGTCACCCCCACCTGGTATCCCCAACTCTGCCCATCGCCCCTTGTCCGGTCGCTGGGCACCACTGACAAGAGTCTGGTCCCATCCTCTTGGCCCCCACTCTTTAGATATTGATCAGCGTTGATCAGATCCCCTCTCAGTCTTGTCTTCTCCAGGCTGAACAGCCTCAGGGCTCCCAGCCTTTCCTTGGCACAGAGATGCTCCTGTCCCCTCAGCATCTTTGGAGTCTCTGCTGGATTCTCTCCAGTAGTTCCTTATCTATCTTGACCTGGGGAGCCCAGAACTGGACCCAATACTCCAGATGTGGCCTCAGTGGGGTGGAGTAGAGGGGAGGAGAACCTCCCTTGACCGGCTGGTCACAGTCTTCTTAATGCACCCCAGGAGACCATTGACCTTCTTGGCCACGAGGGCACATTGCTGGCTCGTAGTGAACTTGTTCACCAGCACTCCCAGGTCCTTCTCCATGGAGCTGTGTTCCAGCAGGTCAGCCCCTCACCTGTACTGGTGCAGGGATTATTCCTCCCCAGTTGCAGGATCCTGCACTTGCCCTGCTTGAACCTCACTCATTCACTACTTATCAATTTCCTCTTTCCTCCCAGCCTATTTGGAGGTTTTGTTTTATTTTGACAGCTTGCCCTTTCACCATCCCTCGAAGCCCAGGGGAAGCAGGAACACACTCTGCTGATGTTCTCGGCCGGGCAGTTGCAATGGCTGTAGGAAAGTGTTTTAAGAGATTAGAAATATCGCTCATACTCCGGGGACTCAGGGCCTCCTTCCAGCTGCCTGGGCTTAAAACAGGTTCCAGTTCTGGGAAATGAGGCCCTTTTAATGTGTCAAATGCACGGTGCTCTGACGTTCCCAGAACACATAAGATGTAAACCTGCCACCTGAGCATGGCACACTCCTGTCCCCATAATGTCATCGCTATCACACCCCCCAGGGACCCCTCTTTGGGATGGGCCCTGCCTTGGACTCACTACGTTACAGAGTTCCCAGGCAGTGATACACGGAAAGATTTCATCTCCCGTGTGGAAATAAAGAAAGATTTTAACTCCTGCTAGTGCTCAAGCTGCCAGATGCCTATGACTGTGTCCTTCCTTCCCTGGAGGGCCTTCAGACATCCCTGTCCCGTGCTGCGTGGTGTACTTCAGCTAATATCCAGCCCAGGCAGTGGAGAGAAAGGTGGGAAAGGATCACAGCAGGGTTTTTGAGTCACCAGCAACTCCTGCCCCTTGCACCAGCCTACAGTGGGCTCTGTGAGCCCTGTCAGGGTGCAGGAACCTCCATGCAGGGGGATGCAAACACCCTTGAGGGACATGCAGGCACCTTGATGCCCTGCCCCAGGCTGCTCAGGAATCATTGGCTTCATGGCTCATCTTCAAGCCTGCTCTGGCTTTGTGCAGCACCGTGCACTCCGTGGCTTTGGCAACACCAGCAGCGCTGGTGCGTGTCTGGCTCCACAGCACCCAACGCCTGAGTGTCCTCAGCACCCCCAGCTCCTCTGGGCTCCTGCTCACCTAAGAGGACCCTGGACACCACACCCCAGGCTCAGGGCTTTTTTTTTTAGAATCATAGAATCTTAGAATGGTTTGGATTGGAAGGAAGCTTTAAAGCTCATCTAGTCCAACCTCCTGCATGAAGCAGGGACATCTGCAACCAGAGCAGGTTGCTCAAAGCCAACCTCAGATGGAATGTTTCCAGGGATGGGGCATCGACCACCTCTCCTCCACAGCCTGGGCACTCATGGGGTGGTATCACTGTGCTGGGCTGGGTGACCCCCCTCACCCCAGGGTACTAGCCCATCTCCCTGGGTGCTGGGAGGGTTGTGTCTGCTCAGCCCTGTGCTCTGAGTCACTGCGGTGTTTTGTCTGTCCGAGGCAGCTCTGCTGGATTCAATTAGGGCCTGTGCTACATCTCACCCGCTTGTGAAAGTAACTGGGGCTCCGTGTCAGCTGCTTTGCCTCAGTGCTTTGCTGTCAGGGTTTCTGCACCGGGAATGGGCAAGGTGGCTTAAACCACCCTCGAAGCCATGCAGCTGTGGTGGACACAGGCCAGGGCACTGCCAGGGGAAGCTCACAGCGCTGGGGACAGGTGTGTTTTGTGCAATGGGCCACCTCAGGTGATGGCAAAGGCACAGCCCTAACCCTGCCCCAGCATCACCCTCCATCTCCTACCAAAGCTTCAGCCTTGCTCCTGGATCAAGATCCCACCCCATGGGATTGTCCTGGTGCCACGAGGTGCTGGTGTTCACAGCCCCTGAACCTGCCGGTGCCTGGGCTGTGCACGCAACACCTCTCCGCTCAGGGAAGTCATCGGGCTGCTTGATGCCAGCCCCTCTTTGTTGTTTGCTAAGATGCAAAATATTTTAATCCACGTTTCTCTTTCGTGTTTCTTTTCTTTCCCATGCAAGATTCCTAGAAGACAGGGAATTTATGGTGTGAGTCTGCTCCAGCCACAGAGAAAGCCCAGCCAAGGTCAACACCACGAGACAGGCAGCTCCTGCCAAGGGGGGGAAGAGCGATCACTTAGTGCTTGGCGGAGGAGGAAATCCAACCAAAACCTTTCAAAAAAAATCTAGATATAAAACACCCCCCACCTCAAAACACTTAGGTGGAAAAAGACCAAAAGCCATGAGGATGGTGTCTGCACAGTTCCCCCTGCCTGGCCCCAGCTTGGCCCCACTTCGCCTCCGCCCCAGCTCCCTGGGCACCATGGCAGGGAGGCCAGCGAGCGGGGATGCAGCCAGTGGCAAGGAGACGTCCCTGCCGCCGTGTCCAGCTCCATCGCTTGCCTGGAGGTCAGGCAGCCGGGCCAGCCTTTGACATCCAGTTTCCAGGCTTCCTTTTTTATTTAGGGACCATTCCTGTGTGGCTGGTGGGTTTAGCATCACTCCCCAGCACCATTCCCTGCATCCCACCATGGTGCCTCTGCCTGGCACTGCTGGATATTGCTCTGAGAGCTGCCATGTGGCAGGGGCCAGAGATTTTGGCTTCTCGTGGCACACAGGCTCCCAGCCTGATCTTGGCAGCTGCGGGGAATTCAAGCCATTTCATGGCATCAGATGACGTGCTTTGGGGTGTTCTCCAGCAAATGCCCTCTGTGCCCTTCCTGGTGTGTAAGGACCCACGCCGGGCTGTGCCGCGCGGAGCCGTGCACGTGTCGGTGAGGCTGCGTGGCGGGACAGCTGCCAGGGTGCTGCCCGTGCTCCTGCTGCCTGTGGTGTGGTGAGGAAGAGAGGGGAGAGACCATCAGCCCATGGGTGAGAGGCTCTGGGGAGCGGGATGGGGCTCGTGGAGCCTTGGACAGGACAGACGTGCCGGTCCTTTCAAAGACATAAAACAGCTACAGAGGGGAAGGGAACAGTCTGTTCTCCCTGCTTGTGGCAGACAGGATATCAAATGGGTTTAAGTTATAGTGGGGGAAAGTCAGGTTAAGCACCGGGAAAAGCATCCGGGCAAAGCAGCTAGTCCAGCTCTGACAGTGAGGAAGTGCCCAGTACTGGGGCTGGGGCAGTGAAGGGTGGCAGAGCAGGAACCCATCCATCCCTCTCAGATCTCGTGGGCATCCCTAGGTGTCGGTGTGGGTGCTGCCCTGCTCCCACCATGGGCCAGGCTGCTTGTTCCCCCCTCCTTCTCCTCTGCTCTGCCCACATTTTTCTTCTGTCACCCCTTGCCCTTGTCCTGTCCCAGCCAGGGAGCTGCTGGAGATGCCATTGCCCAGAGGTGACGGCATGTCGATAAGGTGGGTTAAGGTCTCATGGCCAAATAAGTGGTGGCTGTTCCCTTGTGGTGAAGGTCACTGTGGTAACACCACGCATGGCTCCCAGCTCCCCCATCTATCTTCACCTCTTTGCTGACGTCAAAGCCTGGATTTCCATCCTGGTCACAGGCCCAAGGCCACTCTCCAGCTTGTAGGAGCTTGTTGGGAAGGCAAAGCTCCACCGAGGCAGTGCCAGCCCCAGCTCGGCCCCATATGCTGTGGTGTCTGGGACATTTCTGTGCTTCCCACATCTGCTTGCTGAAGACCTTTGTCACCACCAGCAGGGTCTTGGTTAGGTGGTGCCCACAGCTTGCTGGGCCTCTGTGTGCCCTCAGGCTTGGAGGAGATGCAGGTCCAGGACAGGGGCTAAAAAGCCCTGACGGGCAGCACATCCTGCTCTCCTTCCACATCAGAACTGCCCGTGTGCCATTCTCTAGGACTTCTTTGGGGGCAAGCCTGGGGTGACCCACTTGTCAGGATTTCTATAGCCTTCCAGTACCATCACTTTTTAGGAGATGTTTTCTGGAAGCAAGAAGACACCGTCCATTCTCCAGCTCTGTTGGGACATCACCATAGGCTTCCTGCCTGCCCAAACCAAGGCACGTGGGAAGAACGACGGGTTGCCCAGACTGCTACTGTACAAGCTGCACCAGGACAATGACCAGTGCTCTGGTCACAGGTCTGCTGGGGGATGTGAGGGATGCTGCGAGGACATCTGCACACATCTAAGCAGATGAACTTGCAGCAGATGAGCAAAGCTATGGTTTGGCCCAGCGCTCAGGGCCCTAGTCAAGATCAACAGTGTTGGTCAAAAGTCTGCTACTTTTTCCACTCGGCTCTGCCATTCATACTTGTGCCCTGCACCCAGCAGCTCTCGGGACAACCTGTGCCCATGGGCTGGTGCCAGCTTGTTCTCTGCACCTTATCCAGGGGAAATGGTGTTTCCTGAGGGTGTCCTGCCCATCAGCTGCCGGCCGATGTGGTGACTCATGCATCTGGTTTCCTCTCCCAGCTCCTTGCACCTCCTGGCCTCTCCCTCCCACTTCCACCCTTCCTTGGCAAGGAAGGGTGTGAAATACCCAGCTTATCACAGCCTGGCTCCCCAGCGATTGCTGTGCTTCTCGTGTGCAGGCACCACCCAGAGCTGGGGGACCTGGGTATGTGATGGGTCTCCATCCTGGCCACAGCCCTTCTGGTGCTCCCTGAGCAGCACCTGAGCACTCTGGGCACCCTGAATACCAGCACCTGCTTCCAGAGAATGGCCTCTTGGGAAATGCTTGAACATAGAATCTCCCTTGGCCATCCTCTTGGAGAAAGGCCCCTGGCACTGCCCCAGAGCTGGAGGTGCCCCGTGGTTGTGGGGTAGGGATGAAGACTGGCCCCCCCAGCTGACAGCTCAGGCACAAAAGGGCGGGTCTGGTGGCAACCACACACCACCTATCTGGACAACTGTGCACACTTGTTCCAGGATGTACCTTTGGGGTTTGGTGGTGACTGCTCATCCCATGCTCAGCAACTGCCTTGGAGAGCCAGTGAGGGGAAGGCAGAAATTTCCAGCAGCAAGATTCGTGTGGTCTTGGTTCATTAAGGGAAAAAAGAAGGGTTTCGCTGTTAAAAGTTTGGTGTCTAAGACATTGGCTTCTGTTCCTGCTTCTGCCACGCTTCAGTCCCAGGCAAGTCACACGAAACCCTCAGGGCTGCTCTGGCGCAGATGCCATGGAGCAAACTGCTCCTCACCGCTTTGGTCTGCAAAGGGGCTGCTTAGACCAAGGCCGTCCAAGTTGCTCGGCCATTTGGGGTGACTGGACAGAGTGCCTCTACGTTTGTCCTTCACTGAGGACACTGTGCTTACTCTGACTTCTGAAGCTGACTGATGTCTCCCTGTTCGAGGCCCCCTCAGCTCGGCTCCATTTAAGGGGTTTAGAAAGAATTGAACATTGCTGGAATTCTTCTCTTGCTAACTTTAAACATTCATTACTTTAAATGCTAATCCCCTGGGATTATCCCATTGGAGAAAGCAATGTAAAGCAACGGGGGAGAGAACAGCGTGTTTTCTCACCCATTGCACACCACTCGACGGCTCTTTTGGGGAGGGAAGTGTGAAAATGCCAATACTAGCTTCTCCAAACCTGGCTTGACTTTTACACCTCAGTGTGGACTCTCAAACAAGCCAAGTCTGAAGTCTCTTGCTCCAGCTGGTTTTGAGTCGTACATGTCCAAAGTGTCTCCGTGGAGCACGAGGGGGAAATGTGTATTTTTCCATGTGTGTGACTCAGAAATGACTGAACCCATTCGGTTCCAATTTCTTGAAAAATCTGCTTTTGGCTTGAGCCCAAGAGTGGAAACTTTCAACCAAAAAAGAGTTGATTTGAGCTCTAAATAACATTAAAAAAAGGCTTAGAAGGGAAACTGGATTTCAACCATCATTATGGCAATCACTTCTCATGGCCCTCTGACAGCAACAGCAGAGCAAGTAGTGAAAGTAATTCCCAAGGAAAATTCGCTTGGATTCCATGGGCAGATAGGGCTTCGGCTGCAGACGCTTTGTACCGGCCGTTCACAAGCAGGAGAGAGCTCAGCCCTTGGAACGACGAAGGAACAGGAGTGCTCAGCTCCAAAACGTGCAGAGGATGGAGGTCAGCCCCAGGCCTTGGCACCAGCCAGGAGCAGGGCAAGCGCTTTCGGACAGGGACACAACCCTGCCCGCTGAGACGTTTCTCTCTCCCCATCTGGGCTGTGCCTTCGCTGCAATACGCCCTGTTCAGCTGGGGAAGATTTATTCCCTGAGAAGTGCCTGAATAATTTCAAGCCGCAATTAATTAAAGACTGCTGCAATCTGCTTGCAAACAGGAAGCGAGGCAGAGAAAAAAGACACAATCTCTAGAAAACTGACGTGTTGTGAATTAGCTCTAATCAGGCTAACAGTGATGGATGCCCTCCCCCAGTGGCTTTCATCGGGAAGCTTATTACGCTGATCATTGCGAAGGCCCTGCACTAGATTAGGATGAGATGGACCAGCTGATAGACTGGGTTTCTCCTGCGTTTCGAGGATGCTGGATCTCGGCACAGAGACGCTGTCCAACTTGGCCGTAGTCACACCAGTAAATCAATGGCCGGGCTATAACCGGCAGTGTGGCTCCCTGGCTCTGAAGAGAGGCCGGCAGATTTTCCTGAAAAGAGCAGAGTGTTTATATTTGGGGAAGAAAGCTCCATTAATTGGAATGAAAGCTGAGACTGTGTGTTGCTCACCAAAGTATGCAGGACATTGTAGTATGGCACAGAGCTGCAGGCTGGGAGGGATCTCTGGTGCCTCCTGTCCAACCTCCTCCTCAGAGCAGGGCTAGCTCCAAGGAGAGACCAGGTGGCTTTGGGCTATGTCCAGGCCACTTACGAACTTCTCCAAGGAGAATTTCCACCCTCGCGGTGAAAATCCTTTTCTTCATGTTGTGCCGGACTTTCTCTTGCCGCAGCTTGTGCCGGTTGCCCCTGGATCCTTTGCCGCACACATCTAAGAAGAGTCTGCCTCTGTCTTCCTAACTCATTAGGCAGCTGACAGTGATTAGGTAGTCCCTTAGCTGAAGAAACCCACATTCTTCAGCCTCTCCTCATGCATTGTGTGCTCCAGCCCATTAGGATCTTGGTGAGCACTACACTCACTGTGGCATGTCACATTTTTGTAGTCATCTCAACCCAAATACCCACTAAGACTAACCCTAAGACCCACTAAGAGCTAATATGGGCGTGGCACAAATTGGTGAAGGTACAAATCACCACGACTCTGTCCCACTGGTGTCACCACCTGATGTCCACAGGTTTCTGCTCACAGCAAGCCTGGGCAACCAAGTGCCCAGCTCAAAGGGGTGAGAGGCTGGGCAGGCATTCACATTAAGGAGAGGACAATGTTGGGCTCATCAAGCAATATGACTGAAGGCGAAACCATGGAGAGGTGTGTGTGCTGTGACAGTAGAGTGCTGGGGCCTAGGCTGTAGGCCCTGAGTTGGAGTTGACCTAGGGATGAGTCACAACCTAGCAGTGTTTTGTTCCCCAGGTAGCTCCAGGCCCCAGACGCAGAACCTGTCCCACCTGTGTGTGGCCCTGCCTTCCTCCAGGTGGTCATGGTTGGGGTGGTGGGTGAGGCCAAAACTATATCAACCAGGAACCAATGAGCTTGAAGAGAGTTTTATGTTGGGGCCAGCTTCTGTTGGGGCTTGTCACATCTTGCTGAGTTATCTCAGTGGTGTTCTTCCATGTGAAGGGCCACTGAGGAGCCATCTCTGTCTGTTGTGTCCAGCGGGTGATGTTGACACCACAGTGGGCAGTGGAGGAGCTGGGCCCAGAGGAACCTATGGTAGGATTGTTTGAAAGAAGACTTCTGAGGGGATATCATTGAGTTCAG
>JAVSBS010021745.1:0-17007 GCA_033124195.1 Coracias cyanogaster
GTCTTTTTTTAGAGCATTCATGTTGGTAGTTCACCTCAAATTGCTGCCTGCTGTATGTACAGTAGGTAGCTCACTTGTTATTTAGAACAGTCTCTTACATTTGAATTTTCTATCTCTTGTGTTTGCTGTTTTGACAATCGCATTTCCTAAGGAAGGCTGTCTGCCAAGAGATTGATGCTTCTCATTCTCAGTAATTGGATTGCCCTCATTAAGGTGAAAGTACTATTTTTTCTCCCTGTGATTGTTTGTGTGTAGGTGGCCAGTTACAAATAGGGCAGATACTGAAACACAGGATGTGACTGTCTCTAAATAACTCCTCTGGTGCGAAAGCATGAAGCTGAAAGCTTCCCAAACAAAATGTTAGTGCTTTGCTGCTTGTAATAACATATGTATAATGATGCAGGAATTGGAGAGTTTAATATTCTGTTCAACCTTCTTAAAAATAATAAGCATTATTGTTTAATGAATGACCAGTGTTTATTAGGTTAAGTTGTATTTAAGCATGTCTGCGCTTATGCAATTCAAGTGATTTGATAGGTATTATTAAGGTAATTAGAAAACGATCACAGTTCAGCAATAATATTGAGCTGTAAAGGTTGTGAATAACCAAATTTAGAGATAGGCCTGCAAACACTGGTCTTCAGTGACATTTACGCAACTCTCCTCTAATAATTCTGTAAGCCTGGGATGAATAGCCCCTTTGTTAGGAGGAGTTATTCATTAGCTCCTCAACTGAATTAGAAGAGAACATGCGTGGGTGCAAAACAACTGCCATGAAGACCGATGAGCAAAATGAGGCTTTGATGATCTTCTAATTGTAGTGACAACAATTCAAGCATTTAAAAAAAATAAAAGAAAGAAAGAAAGAAGACATAATATCAGTCCTGTGAATATTTTTTTTGTGCCTGTTATTCCCTTTATTCTGGTTCAAAATACCAAATAATAAATCACTAATGTACCATGGCTTTGTTTTCCACTGACATTAGTGTGAAAGCTTATGGAGATCTTCTGCCTACCAGAAAATACAGAAATAAAAATCTCGAAACAGGTTTTCCACTGCAGTTAGCATAACCGATCAGCTGACTAAACAAATAATGAAGAATTAATGGTAAAGAAGAAAATCTGTACTAAGAGAACATTAAGAAATCTCTCCATGTTTTGGAAGGTCAACAAATATCTGCACATTTTGCAACTGTTGTTTTTTTTATTTTATTTTATAGGGAGCATATCCAAATTTTTCTGAACTTTCACCAGAGTCAAAAGACATTGGTTGAAAACCTGTAGGAATAATGAATATGAGGTTTAGCTGTTCCTAAAAAGGTGCAAACTGGCTGAGCCCCTTTGCTTTGTATGGAGGGGCAGCATAACATCGCTCTGGAGAACAGAAGGCTGAGGTTTTGAGAGCAGTGTTCAGTAACTGCTCCTCTGCAGCCTGCCGTTCTCTCAACAGTGGTGAAAACAGAAACAGCTACAATGTCATTAGAACATCATCTGACTTTCAAACGGGATCTAGGTTAAAGGAGATTTGGGTAAATCAGGAGGAAAGTTTTGCTTTAGCAATGCTGTAAGAAAATGTCAGTGTAGCTCATAAAAACTCGCACATTATTTTTTCACTCTAACCTTCAGAAAGATCTATCATACTGCATCAAACAAAAGACTTCATTGGTTTGTTCTGCCCTTGGAAGACATAAAGCACTCCATCAAACTTAAATAACTATTAACATTATTATTAACAAACTTTTGAAAAGCTCAGGGGAAAAAAATGCCCCTGGGGACCCCTGGGGGGGAAAACAGGGCCTATTTTTATTTCAGCTTGCACTGAGGATTTTGCTCAAATGAGTGGCATTTTTGTGAAGTGTATTACCCTTTGCTTACCTCAATCAACCTACAATACAGTCTTTCATTAGAGATATAGAAATTTTAAAGTGTAAAAATGAAAAAAAAAAAAGACCATTTTTGTCTAATCAAGAAAATAGCAAAAAGGGAATAGTAACCCTCTCTGTGTGCAGGACATATGCATACCTGCAATTGCAATGTTTTTATGGGCAATGAGATAGATCAAATTTTGACAATAACTTCAGACCTGAGGCTCTGAATACTAATGCTGCATCCCTGCATTGGATCTGTAAGAAGCCACCATTGGTGTGTCCCAGTGAGAACGGCTGCAGCAGTTACTCTGTGAAGACATTTTTTATCACCGCTTGCTGACCTGGAAGATCCCACAGAAACACATCCTTTACTGCCAAGTTTTAATGGAACTGAGCAGAAATCAGACCAAGATTGCTCTGCCCTCTCCTGCTGCTTTATCCTCCCACTTCCTGGTGACTTCAGAAAAAAGAAAGTCTGTATGATTATTTGAAAGACAAAACTTAAGTTACAAAAGTGGTTTTAAATCTAATGCATCTTTAACTGCAATAAACAACAATATTCAAAGGTAGAGAAGAATGTTTCACTTGTTATACTTGGAGATCACTGAGTAGTCCAGCAAGTTACAAAAAAAAAAAAAAAAAAAAAATCTACATTTGAACTCATCTAGGCTTACAAATGCAGACTATTTAAAGTGAACCTGAGTAGTAAGAGCACTGGAAGAGAAGCTGGTAATGCACACTTAAGTCTCGTATTTTAAACAGATTCAGGCACAAAAGATGAAACTCAGATGCTACATGAATGGTTTGAGCTGGTCCTGGAGAAGAATAAACTAATGCGTTATGAGTCTGAGCTCCTGATTATGTAAGTAAGGACAAGCAGATGGGGAGAGGAGAGGGGGAAAGTGTGCTCACAATACACCTGAACACCTTCCTGCTTGCTGCAGCTGGAGACAGTCATGGAAAAAACATGTCCAGAGTAGCTACAATCTGTTTTGAACACAGATTTTTCGATTAAGCCTTCCTTGTCCTTTCCTCTCACAGCAGTTCAAGTATTTTAACCCTATTCAATCCTCTAAACCGGTATAGTATATAGATGCTCTGCCTTTACATCGTGTGGGTCTAATGAATACTGGGGCACTTTCTCCTGTGGAAGAAAAATAGTCTGACCAGTTTATCTCAGTTTTTATTAGACGTGGGAGAAGAGACTTAGGAATTCACTACAGCAATGAAACAAGCAGATACACCAAGCAAATAAAAACCACCTCAGATGCCACTGATCGGTTGATGGAAGAAGCATTCGCTGTAGCTCCCTCACCTCACGTACTTGGAAGTGTAATCAACAGATAGGCAGAGATGACTCAGCTATGTTCACTATTGCTGGGCAATGTGGGAAGGCGATGAGAGCTGCAGCAGTCATTACTCAGCCTTAGATTCCACGCCAGTGCAGGCTGCTCGTTGCCATTCATCATTTCCATATTGCTCAGCCCCCTGCGCTGTGTGCAGAGCTGCAGCTCCAGCTGCACCCCAACTTCTCTCCAGCCGTGCTGATGCTGCCAAGGGCCAAACCTTTTCTTTCCCCTTTGAGTGTCATTGGGTGTTGTGGTAAGCAATGCTTTCTACTCACAGTCTGCAACGCAGAGTTCAAAAAGCAAAAGCAGGCTCTTTTTAACACTGCAGGATGCAAAATGTTGTTGTCTGGATGTGTTCACGTGTGTCCCTGGTCTTGGGACCTGCTCCTGTGCAGAGGACCTGGCAGGGCCCTTCATGCGTGGGAGCGTTCAGTCCTATCCACAATCATGTTGTGGGTGCCACCAACAAAGTACAGCTGGTTAAAGCCTGAAGTACTGCAATGTATGAGGGAGCTTAATCTGATCCATAATGCAAAAGGTGGTAGTGGTACTTCTGGTGCTGCTGTGGTAATGTAGGCACAGGCAAAGCTTTTAGCCTTGACTGCCCATGAGGAGAAAAATGCTGAATGAATGGAACACAGAGTCTCTTGGTTGAAATTATAGTAACATATTTGTGTTTGTTTTAAAAAGGCTTATACTTTAACATACTTTTTATGGTACTAGAGCCCAAGAGCTAGAATTGGAAGACCACCAAAGCAGGTTGGAACAAAAGCTGAGAGAGAAAATGGCCATTGATGGTAAGTAAAAGGGGAGAGTATGCTCCAGCCCACAGTGATAGACCATGCCCACAGGAGTCTCTGCTTGCTCCAAAAAGGACCAGAGCGGCTGAAGCTCTTCCTCCTGTGCTCTTCTGTGAGTGCAGCTCAGCCAGCAAAAGGCAGCTTTGTGAGGTCTTCTCATCTGGCATCTAGTGAAGAAAGCTAAACTAACCTGTTCAGTTCTACACTGCACTGGATCAGAAGCACTCACACAGTAATTCCACTAATTGTGCTGTGCAGGCAGCAACATCCAGCTAACCTGCAATGACGGGCAGCAGCAGAAAGTAATTTCTTCAACCACCTAAACACAAAAGAGGTTATCTGCTAACTGTAGCATTACTGGTTACTGCAGTATTTTGGAACTGCTTTTAGGTTCTTGGGATTACAGTTTGGGCTTGTCCTTTTGTTTGGTGTTAGAAAAGACAAAGCGGCAAGGAGGAATGCAGGGAGAAGGGGAGTTTTATAACACCAAATACCCCAGACTATCCTGTTGTGTGCTAAGCACAACAAAGTTGTAAATGACAGCAGTTTCCAATACTTTTTCTGAAAAAAACACTTTCCGTGTTCTTAGAAGTGCTGTGTTTCATGTTTGGGCTTTTTACCTTATATAAACTAAACTTAAACTCCATCTTAATGTTTCTATAAACAAGTAGTGCTCTTTCTGCCCTTTCCAGTCTAAGTTTTGCTAAAAGATCTACTCTACACATTAGGAGCCCTAATGGTCAACCTTAACCCAAATGCAGGAGAAATTTCCCCTGAACTGTAATGTGAAAAATATTAACTGCTATTGACTTCATTTCTCATTGACTATAATATTAATTCAACCTGTACACCAACAGTTAAAATGCAAAGTGTAACAACAGAGTGATCTGGATTTTAACCTCTTGTTTTCTGACCTTTCAGACAGCCTTAAAGATGAGATGGATCTGAATGAGGAGGACGAAATTTTTACTGACTTGATGAAAGTGGTTGAAGAAAGGGACAAACTTGTATCTACCTTAGAGGAGCACAGAGTGAAAGAGAAAGCGGAAGACCAGCACTTTGAAAGCATTGTATTATCTAGAGGCTATCAGCTGGGCAGGATTTAAACAGCCACATGCAAATAAACGTGATTTCATCAATATTTGTAATTATGGAGAGACAGCCTTCTGAAAAATGAGGGAATTCAAATTTAGTATCGGTTTATTTAGGAAAGATGTTGTTTTGATACCAAAAGCTCTTAAGCAGTTCTTTTGCTCATACTGAGGCAAGTCATTTCATTATCAGCTTAAAGGATCACTGAAGTACAGACTAGGACTGAATTTACCTGTCTGATGGGCATCAGGGGCTGTGAAAGGGAAAACTGTTGTTTTCTTGGAATTTTATTTTAATGCTGAGAATAGAGCTCCTGAGAAACATGATGACCTCACTGAGTATTTTTGAGATGGCATTGCTTCCATCTGCTTGTCTGAATCTGTATGTGGTTTTGTTAATATTTTGGCACAGCCAACTTATGTTGAACCATTTAAAGGTCAGAAAGCAAGCAGCTCATAAAAAAATAAGGATAATTTTTATTTCTGGTGGAGGGAAGGGTCATTTGTGTAATAACTACTGTAAATGCAATGTCAGAAATTAATTTTCCAAGTATTTGTAAGTTTTTGTCCACTGTGTATTTTGAACAAGAAGTTAAAGTAATATTAAATCCCCACATTTTGTAAAACGGTAAGGGATTATCAAAGGGGTGATTACCCTTAAGACTGTTACATGCTCAAAAAAGCTTTGGTGTGTCACAGATTAAGGTCTTCTCTAAAACACGCTAAATGATTATTTAAAAATAGTAATCCGACTAACCGCTTTACAATTGTTCAATAAAATACATCACAAATTGTATCATAGGATGTGATAAATGGTGTAGCTGTTAAAGATCTCCCTGAGAATAATTCCTCAAAAGGTTTGCAAAAATTGTGGAGTTTGTAATGTCAAGATTTGATAGAAAATGGGTATATTTAAACTACATTTATCTTGCTGCTCAATAATATATATGCATATTTCTTGCTTAAAGGACTATCTCCAATTTTTTTTTGTACATGAATTTGTAGATACTGGCAAAGCAGATGTGCAGAAATTCTCCTTAGTATTTGGTGTAGTTTAAGTACTTTCTTAAATTTGACTTAATTCTGCAATTTAAGATTGGTTGTATTCCCAGCTGTATGTATGATGCACTTATATTTTCAAACTGAAAAAACAAGAAGAAACTGAAAGGCTGCCTCTTTTTGAATATCATTTTACCTCACGCTCACAGAAGATTTGGTGTTCTTATTATTTCATGAATGGTGCTAACTTGCAGCACTTGCCTATGGTACAGCTGAAGCTAGAAGCATTCCTGTTACAAAGGCTTTATGCTCAAAAAACCTCTTGGTAAGTACTTGTAGGGGAACAGACATACTAGACCCTGTCACATTAATTCATGAATGATCTCAAGTTTTTGCTGTATTGTATTAAATTTAAAATACCCTTTCTAAAGATAAAAGCAAGATTTTCCTATTGACCATAGATGAATAATATAACGCTATTGGTGCAAGGGATATACTATTGTTCTGCAATATTTATGTATTTATATTTATTTATTAGACTGTTTAAAAAATATAAGAGCATCTGGTTACATTTTACGGTTTGGATGTTGTCTCTGATTTTGATAAATGTGTATTTCTAACAGCTATGTATAGGTAAAGCTGTGCATAATAGATAGCTTTATAGATTTGGTAAATAATTAGTAATAAAATATGAATTACTATTTGTAAACAATGTTCTTGGTTACCATAACTTGAGGGGACACCCTTAAAACAAAACATGTAGGGCTTTAACAATATAATTTGTCTTTCATTGCAGTGGAAAGATAGAGCAGAATCCTTGAATGTGTTCCAAAATTTACCATCAGACTTTGTTGTTGTTGTTCACTCAAAGGCTAAGCAGGCTTGATCTTCAGGTTACATTCTTATTGAGATGGATTGCAGTGACTGTTTTTTTTGTTTTTTACTAACTTCGTTACTTAAGATTGACACGAAGTAGGAGCAGGCAGGGCGGCAATAAGTATTTTTATTTTCTCTATTGATGTCTACCGGTATTTCCAGTTCTCTGGAGAAAATTTCTGAATTTTATCACTGTTCTCAGAAGCCTTATGTAATCCCATAGAACAAGACTGTCTTGAACATCTATCAGTTTTATGTACAAAACAGAAAGTCATAATGTTTTCAAGGTAATTTTTAAAAGTTTTAAAGGAAACTTCTTAGTGCTTTGTACAGGAAGGGAAGTCAACAGAAACCTCCACTTATATCAAAGACAGTCAAAGATTGGGTTTTTTACTTCACTTTTACAGTCTAAAAAGTCCATTCACCTTAGTGTTGCTGCTGTACAAAGAGGAAGAGGAAAGGCAGTCTCAGAGAAACCTGATGCCCCTAGTCCTGAGGATGAGATTGTTTCCTCTACCAAAGTCCAACCTGCTTGCCCAGGGGAGATGCTGTCGCGGTCCGGGCACACCTGGTGCAACTGGTCAGGTTCAGGTTGCGCGGAAGTCCTGAGATTACAGCAGATACCTGTTTGGCTATGAAACCAAACGTGAAAGAGTGCTTTCCTTTTAGCTCAAATTATGTGAGTTCTTGAGAGTGTTAGAGTCAATCGAAGCTGAGGGTCATCAGCATTTTGTGCACCTCAATATTATTTGCTAAAAAAATACTTTTCTGGATGCCATATGGTCATAACACATGTGCCATGTAAAACTGTCTGCTCTTGGGTGGAAAAACCTGTAAGGCTGCTGTTACCCTGCCTGATACTAAGTACCTCACAAGATTAGATACAAAAGGAGCAGTGCAGGTGATTTAGAAAAATAGTAAACTCTTAAGTCATTTAATGCAGGTCTTTATATATTGTGAGAGTAGAGGAGAAGCAGAGAAAAGAGAAGCCATGTGCACTGTTCACAGGTCAGTTTAATATGGTTGGCTTGTATTAGAATTGTATTTAAACATTGGTTTGGTTATGAGTCTTCTTGCTGTTCAATCTTTTCTGTAAATTGGCTCACTAACTTACAATAGATTTGTTCATTTTTAAGTCCTTGGTGCTGTCATTGTTGCATATAATGTGATGTGCTGGAACGTATTGACTGTGTCTAAATGGACTAGATGTGAGCAATTTTCTATTTGAAAAAATAAAATTATATCTGACTCTGAAGTCCCTGAATCATTTCCATAGCAATTTCTCTCCACTGATATCTACAATGTAATAATGTGTGTCTAGGAAAGATCTACAGGTAAGAAATTACATCAATTTCTTAATTCCTATACTGGTAAGTAAATTACACCATCTTGCAGTTCACAGGTTCATTTTATAGTTTAGGATTAATGACACCCTGAAGTCAGAGGATATTCGACTCTAACTCAAGAAGTTGCAAACTCCATGAGATCAACAATTTCCTCATGTTTTTACATAGGAATTCACCACCTAATTTCCTTGGTCCTGACATAAAAATTTCAACAGCTCCTTGAAGACTTGAAGGGAAAGTGTCACTGCATGGACCACTAAGAGTTGGTGATCAAAACCTTAACTGTCGATTTTCAAATTCCCCTAATTTTATCTCTGTCAGGTCAAGTTGTTTTGTTGCTTTCTACCAGTGGGAGAGCCTTACAGAGCAAGACAACATGCTTCTTGAGATGAGAGAAGTGGATGAGCAAGACTTGGGCTTATGTTGCTGCCTGCACCATTGTTCCCTGCTCAGTGACACTGAACTGGTTGATAGTTCTCTCCTCTTCAGAGGACAGATGAACAGCTGCATCTCTTCAGAGGTCAAGGTAATTTTTGTCATATTTGAACTTGAGGTTTTTCTTCTACTGTCATGTCCTTTTCCTTCCATCTTGTGTGTCTTGGGGGCAGATGAGTGTGGTGATGACTCCTCTGATAATACTACACGTAAGTTCTCAGGACTGCATGGGAATTACCTGCCTGCTGGGTTTATTGGAAGTAATACATCAAACTTTTTTCTGTGTTCAGCCGCATTGACTTCTCAGCCAGCTGTTCAACAGCTGGGAGACTTGGCTAGTGCAGGAGCGGGATGTGGGTAGAAATGCCACCAACAGGAATTTACTGAGGCTCCCCTCCTATTCACAGCATGCACACAGTCTGCCCTTGTCCTCTCTTCAAAAGATCATAGGCCTGAACAAACTCAGTTGGACAAGAAGTCCAGGAAAAGGATTTTGTAAGCCATGGTTTGAGCCAAGATCATTCAATTTGCCCCCAAGGTAAAGGAAGAATTTTTAGGCTGTTTGGCCAGGTTTCTCTGGGCACAGGTAACAAACTCAGAGGTATTGTGCTTTGAAACCTCTGCTTTTTAGCCCAATGTGTATCCATTTTCAACCAAGAATGTCTCTCTAGTTTAGTAGTCCCTTTCCAGAAAGATATACTCTGTTTTCTTTCTTGCTTGAGCAAGTGACAGGATGTGGCTTAGCAGATTGGAGATTCTGTACATCTTTTAAGACTTTGCTACTGTTACGATCTGAAGCTGTCCCTGCTGGGTTTTGCATGGGCCATATAGTTTTTCATAGTTCAGTATGACGAGTTTGCCATGTTAGCATGTAAAAATGATCCCTGCAGTCTTCATGGCAGACACATTTAATGAACCTATATTATCGCAAATACTTTGTGATGACTTAAGGTATTTGCTGAATTTCACCTAAATCTCTTTGCCTAATATTTATGAACAAATTGTGGTTCCTTCTGTTGGTTCCAATGAAGTATGAAAAGAGACCTGCTGGCCTTGCATGCATGCAATGAACTTGCTGCAATATTCATTTGACACAGATGTACAAAATCACAGGCAGAACCAAAGCTTTTTTTTTTTTTTCTAAAACAATCTCAAGAAGGCCAGATGTAAATGCAAGTAAACTTGGCCTGGTATTTATAAATAACGGATTGATGGAGCGACATGTTATCAGAAGCTTTAAATACCAGCAGGATGTTCTCATCTTACTGAAAAGTTTAAAATCCACTTTCTTCCCTTTGAAAGAATCTCTGTGGTTGTAGACAACATTTTGTCTTTTGTCTTTCATGTACCTTTTTCTTCATTGCATCTTTTTTGCTCCTTGTACAGCTTCTCTCCCCTTTTATAGACTTCTTATCTTGTTTTCTAGAAGAATCCAGCATTTTCGACAATCCCAGGATTCTCAGGAGGGGGCAAAGGTCTATGCAAAGGCCCATGGGAGCTGCAAAGCATTACTGGGAAAGGAGTTCACTGCCTCAGTGAGACATAAATCTCCATTCACCACACCCTTTATCAACCTTACATAGCTGCTCTCAGTATTTCATGCTTCCTGGTGCATTTCAACACCCCATTCCCTGTCAACATATTTCCATTTTCCACTGTCCTTTCACTGAACAGTACCCAAAGCTTTTGATCCTTCCTTCATGTTTCTTCAAGTTCCCCTGAAAAATTCTTATATTTCTTCACATTTTTGTGTGCTTGCTTAAAAATTAGAAAATCTTACACTCTTTAACTTCAGAGGTGACTTTTCTACTCATTCATTCATTTCAGATATGATTCTGTAAATCTTTTTAGCACAAGTAGCTCGTCAAAAGATCCTTTCATCAAGCCTTAATCTTTACTCCAAATGTCGTGTTGCAATCACTTTCCAGTCTTGCTAAAGGGAGAAAGTTAATGTTGGAAAACTTCCAAGTGGATCAAACTGGGGAGAGAGTGCTAAATAGCAATGAATCTGGGAGCAGATGGTGTGAATGTATGAGTGTTATGGAAAATATTTAGATTTCAATAAATATACAAGTACATATAGAGCAGAATTAGTTTAATTCTGCTAATATTTTTATTTAAACTTCATATTTTTCCTGTTAACATGATAACATAAACATCACATTTTCACAAGGCTGTCATTTAATGCCATTAATAAATAAGAGTACGATACTATGGATGAAGCCATTTTCTAAACCACATTAGAATAGCCCATTAGAATAGTTTTATGACATTTAAACATTATTTAAATATGAATTGTGGTAAGCAATTATTTGTTTGTCAAAAGAATTGTTGTTTTCTGGACTAAAATGAACAAAAATGAAAAATTGACAAAACAAAAAGAAAAAGAAGGGCTTGCAGTGATAGGATGCAGGGTAATGTGTTCAGACTGAAGAGGGTAGATCTAGATTAGAAATTCAGAAGAAGTTCCTCACTACGAGCATGGTGAGACACTGGAACAAGTTGGCCAGGGAAGCTGTGGATGCTCCATCCTTGGAGTTTTTCAAGACTGGGTTGGAAGGGGCCTTGTGCAAGATGGTCTAGTGGGAGGTGTCTCTGTCCATGGTGGGGGTTTTAGTACTAGGTGATTTTTAAGGTCCCTTCCAAGCCAAACCTTTCTATGATTCTATGAGAAATAATTTAGATACTGAGATATGAATGAGATTACTACATTTTTAAGACAATCCAACCTGTTGGTTGCAAAAAAGAAACTTATCTGTTGAATAAAAACTGAAAAGTAACAGGTAGAAGACACAGAAAGTGTGGATGGAAAACACAACTGCTATTTTTAGAAGCATTCAGGATATAACAGTCAACAGTCCCATTTATTCTTAACAGTTATTGTGTTTTGTGACATGAAATGTGTAAGGTTTTAAAATATTTAGCATTTTAAAAACACACTTCGACATAATGTGAAGAAATTCGATCTGTGTTCTCTGCTTTAATAAATCATCTGAAATTGAATAAGGGTATTAGTTGATAAGTTTTTGACCAAGCAGGTTAATTGAAAATATATGAATTTCCCATTCTCACATTACCTTTTGTTTTCAGTAAAATTACTGTCTTACTACTAAAATATTTGTTGTCTGAAAACAAAATGGATTTTAATATAAAAATTCTAAAAGGTCAATATTTTTGAAACGTTTTGCTATACATCTTAAAGGGATACATTCGAATTATTTTGTCAGTTCCTTTGTGTGGAACAATAATTTTTACCCTTCCTGTTTCCTTTCCACCATCAAAAGCTGATCTATATTGTTTAATTACGGGTAAGATTTTCAATCTTTAGCATTCTTCTTTGGTTCAAACATCCAGGAGAAAAAGTCATCTACAAAGGAAGGCTTTATTTACTTATTGAAAAAGAATTAGAGAACGTAAGAGAAACAGATGAACATTTCTAATATTAGTTAATAACCTGATTTATGACATAGAAAACTACCTGAACTACAGAGGTACTTCACAAATATTGACATGCCATGAATAATACACAGATCCGCTACAGATTTTATTTGACATAAATTCTGTAATCTTGTTGGAGCTCTTATCTTTCACCCTTTGATTTATCAGTCATGGGAAGAAAAAAAATCCTGTCTACATTAGTGGAACAGCAAAACTTTTTACAACCAACCTTCCTTAAAATATAAGAAGTCCTCTGAAGTATCTGAAACTTCTTTTATTACCCTGATTTTTTTTTCCTGTACTCCTTCTATCTGCCTTTTCTATGTTATAATATTGCAAAAACTTTGATATAATTTTGAGACAAGATGATATTCTAATAGTAGTCATTGCAAATAACAATTTTTAAAGAGATCAATTTTGTCCTTTAACACATAGTAAGAACAAACTATCCAACAAGTCACCCATCCTTGATTCTTAAAATACTTCAGTTGCTTTACAAACAAATGAAACTATTTTAAATTCATAATGTTAATTTTTCATAATGTTCAAAGTTATATTCTGTACTTTGTTTCTTTCCATTTTTGATAGAGTATATTAAATCTGAAGTAAAATAACCTTACCTGTTATAGAACATCTGGCATTAAATAAGTTACCGCATAATGGTAAACTACCTACCTAAGTAAGGTGAGCTTGTGCTTTTAATGTAGTACTCTTGATGCATCCAGAATAAGCATTTTCTAAAAGTCTGGGTGTTTTTTTCACTTATCTAGGAGGAAAAGCTGGTTTGGGAGAGGGATGTCAAGATTAAATAAATATACTGGGGTTTGTATACCTCTAGGAAAAGGAAGAATGGGTTTCAACATAACAAAACTTCGGTTTTACTTATCAGATTACATTTAGCTATCAGAGTTTGTTCTGAGAAGATGTATGGCTAAAGCATAGGTAATGGAATTCCATATTCTAGCAGCACTGAAGACTATCAGGTTTTTATTTTAATTCTAAAAATTAATTCCAATATAAAAGTTGATTTTTTAATTAAATGCATGGATGGCAACTCATTTATTGATGCTATAAAATTAATTTCCAGCTATAATAATGTAGTTAGATAGGGTGTATTTTAGTTAGTTCATATACGGTATGTTGGAAATAAGAGAAGTCACTTATTTGGACAAAGGCACAATTAAGTGTATTTCAAATAAGAGGGCTGCAATTTATTCACATGATAAAATACAAAATGTAAAAGCTTTTTCAGGACTATTAATAACTGACTGAGAAATATAGTTCTAAAAATTCTGAGTGAAGTGTACAGTAAGGAATCTCATACAGTAATTATAGTGGCATCAGTTAAATCATTACTGCATTGAATAATAGCTATACAGAGTATATTGTACCAGAGCAAAGTATATGCTTATAGCTATCAACTGTATTTTATAATGAGCATTCTTAATGGCCATACTGGAATTTCAAAGCTTGCTCCCACTTTCTCTTTGGTTTAACGAGGAGATAATTAGTTGTAATTTCAGATAAAAAAGTAAAAATTCCCTGGTGCCCTGGATGACAGAGGGGGTTTATGACAGGTTAACCGGAGTCTTCAGTGAGATTTGGAAGATTTTGCTGGTATTTTATTATTAAATACATTTCCAGTGCCACTAGTATTCTTTGCTGATGAATTGCTTCAGTGTGACAGGATGAGTAAGCCTGTAATGCATTCATACAATCCACGAGGAAGAAGTACAAGAGCTTTTATGAAGTTGATGCAAAAGTGCTTGGTGACCAAACACAGTCAAGGACTTCACATGCTTAGGATAAGTTGGTATTAGGAATTCTCGGACAGTGCATATAAAGAAATTTAACTCTGTAATTCAAATGGGCAATGAACAATTCACTGAGGTACACTCTCTGTGGCTAAGCCTGGTAGTCATGCTGGACCAGTGCACATTTGATCTCCAAAGGGAAAGTAGCAGTCTGGCTTTTTCTCTGTGTTCCAACTGTTCATACTTCTTTTGACTTTTTCTCTTCTAAAGAGCAATTGTAGTGGTATTAGGCCTCTGCTGGTATTCCAAGACTTTGAGCACTTATTTGCTACATCGCCAAAAACATGCAATAGATGAGGCACTTCTGAAGACACTTGTGACAGAGCACAGTTTGTTTATGTTGGCAGCAAGAAACATGCAGAAATTGATACCGTAAAAGGATAGACTTGTCCATGTTCTCTTGCCCCAGGGATACTTGAATATTTCTTGATACCCAGTGATCAATGTTTTGCCCACTTCCCTACATCTCTAGCTCGCAATTTCCCTAATCTCTGTAGCTACAGCAGTCAGCACAGAGACCATCAGTTTTTTGGTGACTCCCTGATCAGCTCCAACAGTTTTGAGACAGTAGCTGTGCTATGGGCAGGGTTTTCCCTACAAAGCATCCTGCTCCCTAAGCATGGTTGCTGCAGCCAGAGGACACATGGTTTCTCTGTTTCCTGGCATTCCTAAACTCCCTTCCTGCAGCAATCCCAGGACATGTCTCAGCAGGGAGAGGTGAAAGGACAGTGGCAACAGGGAGCACACCAGAGCAGTCTTTAAACTAGAGACTATCATTTTTCAAACATTACTTTTTCCATGTATAAACACATATGTTTTTGTGGACATACGTATGTATACACTCAAACAAAAGAAATGTTCTTCTTCCAGAAATGCTTTGGTCTGAGACAAGCCAATTTCAAAGATATATCAAAACAATGAAATGGATTGAAACAGAGTTAGCAAATCCAAGATTTCAGAGTCTCAGGGTTGACAAATGCAGCACGATGAATAAATTAATTTCATATTATTCCTAAAATATAAATGAATGCATCAACAAATGAAACTGCAACAGACAGATACAGTTTGGTGTCTCAATTCAAGCAAAGACTGATAGGACTACATAATTTCAAATTACTTCATTAACATTAGAGGCAGAATCAAAAGTGTGCATCTACCAGTTTTAATTACTGTGGTTAAGATTATAGGGAGAAAAAAGGTTTACATTAAAATATAGATATGTTTTTATCATGAGGAAAGTATCTTAGGTATTTGATACATGAAACTTGAAAGGGATTTGAAACTTTGAAACCACCATAAAAGTGGCCGATACTGTAGTTTGTGGTTTGGTTTTTGGTTTACTTAGTTATATTTTTACGGGAAAAAGAAGGGACTGGACTCTCTTTTCTCATTGCAGTACCTCTCTCTCCAGCTGCTGTTGTCATGCCACTTTAAAAGCCTTCAAAATCCTCTTGCATTTAGCATCTTTAACCAGCCTTTCTCCCTACACCATTTTCTATAACATTAAACCCCAGCTACTTATTTTCATATATAAGTTCTTTACGGCCTGTCCTTCCTTTAGTTATATATTGTTATAAACAGATCAACTCAAATGACTCACAGCGGTTTGAGTATAACACTCTTGGGTAACTTTTCTTATTTTTCCATTATCCTTGTATTTGCACTTTCCTCTTGACAGTTTTTCTGTAGAAGTCTATGTAGTCATTTCATTTTTCTTTTACAAATCCGTAAGAGTCAATCCATGAGTTGCTTTTTGCCAAAAACTCAAGACCCTCTTCTCTTCATAAAGACAGGACTTTTTAACTGAAAATATATTGAATTTTGGTCTATTGCCAGTGCTATTGTCAACTATGATCTGTGCTTTGCTGTTATTATATCTGGCACAAATATTTTCATTATTGATATTTTCAATGTCAATTGGTCATCTCCTTTCTTCAGCTGAGTTAACGTACCAATCTACATAATCTGCGGTTTGGGAGAACTCACATCATAATACTTTTCCCATTTGAATTTACAGAATAATCCTACTAAATCAAGGTGAAATTTCTTCTTATTCCACAAAAGAATATCATAGCACTAAGCACTTATGAAAGTCCACTTATTATCCTTTGTTTCAGTAAAGAAGTTACAGCTAGCATTTTTAAAAGATTGTAAATAGAATTCAAGTTTACGTTTCTCAAATTTGTTGCTTCTATCAGTGTATTTATTAGAAGGAAACCATAATCTTTACTGTCCTACATACTGCACCGACATTTTTAGTTTCTTTCATTTCTTTCATTAAAAAAAAAGGCAACCGATTCAGGTGCTTGTGCCTACATAAGACACTGCTAGTGCAAAAGGTGTTCTCAGGTGCTTTTGTAGCAGACAGAATTATTTCGTGATACAGCTCTTATTTACAAAAAAAGTGTTGAAAATTCTTGCAGGAGGATGAAACTCAGGAGGTAGCAAATGTCATCTGGAACTACTTCTGTTAGGATCTGGACATTCATAAACTACAAATTCAACTCAGATGTGAAGCTATCCATTAACAGTCCAAACCAGGGGTCCTCAAACTATGGCCCGTGGGCCACATCCGGCCCCTGGGGGTCCTCAAACCGGCCCGTGGGTATTTACAGAACTCCGCCCCCCCCCGCCCCCCCCAGCCGCAGATGACTTCCTGCCGCTTAATCCACGCGCCGGCCTCCGCAGCCCCCAAGCACCTGCCGGGACTGGGCTGGAACCAGCACCTCGTCCTCCACTTGCCCCCAGGGGGCGACTCTTGGCTACAAACGGCGCCACCGCCACCGCCCCGTCGGCTCCCGCTCCTGCCTGCCCCGCCAGCACCGGGGGCTGCAGGAGGCCCCTCTCATTGCCCAGCGCTCTGTCCTGCTTCTCGAGCAGGGGTCCCAGCTGAGCCCCCTCCCCGTGGGCTTCCATCCGCACTCCCTCACCCCTCAGAAGAGGGGCAAGGGGCGGGGAGGACAACTTTCCCACCCCTCTGCCTCCCTGGCC
>JAVSBS010021746.1:0-20904 GCA_033124195.1 Coracias cyanogaster
CTTTGTAGTAGCACCAAGAATAGATGCCCGTTTAGCTATCTCACAGCTATTATTTAATGTAGCTACCTCTGTCTGTCATCTTCTAGGTCACAGCATGTGGTTACAAGCCATGAAATAGGAATGAGCAAGCACTTGAAGTATTCCAGGAGAGGTGAGGATTCAAAAGGAGAAATGCAGGAGGTTACCATTCTTGCTACCTACTTTGCTGCTTTGCTCAAAGTTACCGCCCTGTAGCAGAGGTGGCCAAGTGATCTGTCTGCCTGGAAGCTGCCAGAGTTTGTAACCATGTATTAAGAAGTACCAAAGCTGAGGTGTGCTTGAGCATTGCGGGTATGAGGAACAGAGGTTGTAGAGCTAGCATGTTTCCCGTGCTGCTTCTGCAGAGCATACGCTCCATGGATACCTGCTTCTGAAGATGGTTGCGTTTGGCAACAGGGCAGGGTACATGGTTAGGCAGGGACACCTGAGATTGCTGCAGTTTGAATCTCCAAACTGACTTTCCTCCCTTATGGTGCCTGTAACTGTTCTGTGAGATGCTTTTCTGTCCCCCTAATACTACATCTTACGCTGTCTGGATCTATCTAGGTGAAAGAAATGAAGGAGCAGATGGACTTGCCTTATAAAAATAGCACTGGGATAATACAGTGCAGGCAAACTGACACGGAATGACCCATCTCACAGGCCCACTCTTAGTTTACTTCCTTTGTAGTATCTGAGATAATGAACAAAATGAAGGGCTATTTGAGCAATAATGCTGCCTTTTCACACTTTGTTCGTAACGATTGCCTAAGATACAAAGCAAATAAAATCTACCAGATGCAGCAAATTCTCTTGAGCCTAAGAAAGCAAAATTGTAATGTTGCAAATGTAAATGCTGGCATTGCAGCTTAATACACGTATAAACTGAGCAATCTATATTGTGCGATCATCATTTTTTAAGAAAGGCTGGAGCCCAGAGACTAGCAAGTGTTCTCATCTGCAGTGTATCAGCAGTTCTCAGTCTTCAGCTGCTGTATAGATAATAATTCTAATTGAAGAATCATTACATGAATCCATATGTGAATGATAGATGGGCTCTAGCCTTTTGTTCATGATGCTTTAAAAATTGAGTTGCTGTTTTCACTTTTATAAAGGGTGATTAGATTGCCTTTTTTCCTTTTTTCTTTTTTCTTTAAATAATGCAACATTTTAATCAACCTGGCCTGACAGGATTTGGAATCTAAAGGGAAAACAATTTCTGTGGCTGACAAAGTTTTTTAAACAATAGCTATTTGAAGGCTTGAATAGGTTACAAAGGGATTCTCCACAAAGAGCCTTTGTTCAAATGTTTTTAATTCTGAAACCAGTGCTTGAAAAATTGTGCTCCCCGTGCTCTGTAATAATTTTTTCATGTATTACAATTTTTTTTCCTCAAAGATAACAGCACACACTTTAGTGCAGTTTAAGAATTCCTTTTAAAAGTCATAGTTAAAAAGGCATTTGCTCTGTCACTCATAGAGCATCCGTCGTATCAAAGAACTAGTAATACATTTATCTCGATGGATAAGCTTCAGTGTTCTGGACCAAGTTCAGTGTAACTGGACCAAGCTTTTCAATACTCCTTCAGAGATCCTAAAGTCAAGTTCACGATCTAATTAAGATCAGTGTGATAATTATATCTGCTGCTGAACAGGAGTCTTTCATCATACTACATTTCAACTAAATTCTTTAGCATGGCATCAAAGCTGATCCAGTTCAGAAGCTGAATTGCTTTCTTAATGTGGATGGTGAAATTAATTTGCCTTTAGATCCTGGATTCAAATCCAGGCTGACTCAGCTACAGCAAAATTATAACTGCTTTATTTTAACCTAACGTGAATGAAGGATACAGTGGTTTCAGCTGGGTGCTACCTTTCCTGTTGCTTGTTCTCAAGAGCTGCAAATGTTAGGCTGCCATTTTACTCTTCCTGATGGCTGGAGGAGGAAGTTGGTCTTGTACAAACATGACAGCAGCAGAGGTGTGTGCATTATTAATCTTTCTCCAGGCATCCCAGTTAGGAAAACACCACTGCATTGGGAATTCAAGACCAACACGTAGTGTTTCTACTGATCTGTTCTCTCTAAAGGCTGTTACTGAGGCACTTTTTTTGTGGCTGAAGGGTACCAGAGGAGCACATGGCCAAAACACAGGGAAAAAGAATCAGGTATCCAGGTTTGGAAGGTTTCTAGATTGGTTATATGTTTGGCTTTTGCTGTGTATAAAGCTCATCTTGCTCTTTAAACTCTTGAAAAAGTGTTTGCAGCCATTCTCATCCCTTACCTGAAGAATTTCTGAACTGAATTCAGGGCAACGACAGCTCTGTAGGTGCTGGGGCAGGATGCGCTGCTCCAGCACCGCAGCTGATGGATCTCTCCAGTGCAGCCTCGAGGTCTGGCTGCAGGAGGAGAATTTGGTACCCAAGCAGGGGAAAGCGTTCCCTCTTTGCTTTGATATTGGGCTGCCAAGTATGTGACAAGTAGAACTAGTTTGCAGACGCGAATGCTGTTGAGGAGTTAGTTAATACTGAAACTTGTCTTTCTGGAGCCTGAGGAACTTCAGATGAAAAGAGTGCTTAGATTGGTCTGCAGTATGTCAAACAAGGAATGTAGCTATTCAGCAAGAAGAATCTGTCAAATGTAATTAAAGAGAAAAAGTCTGCAATGTGTTGTATAAGCTCCTGATTAAATACACATCTTCTTACTATACTCTTGTTTTCTTCTGATTCTTCTCTGTAATGAAGCTGTAACAGATTCTGGCTACTGATTCTGTGCAGCATCTCTTTCAACAGTGATAGAGGAATTGTAAATGGCTTAGTAGGTGGAGGGGCTTGGGATACAGTTAAAAATACATTTCTAAATGGAAGATGAGGAAAGTGTCTAGGAAGTTTATAAAAATAGGAGTAGCCTAAAATTCTTGCTGTGCAGATGAGGAGGTGGTGAGTCTCCAGCAGGAGCTGAGCGCATGTAATAAGGTCTTGACCAGCTGCACAGTGCAAGTACCAGAGGATACATCCGAAACACAGCTCTTGTTTCATCACAATAGGAGTCTGCCCTCAAATAGTATTAATTTCTAGTACTCTGTTCTCCCCTCACCACACTGAGTATTTTTGGGTGGTATTTTTTTAGCAGACTTTGCTGTACAAGTGCACCAGAAGAAGGATGGGGAGGGGGGAAAGGATGCCTCCCGTTGCCATCCCTGCTGCTGCAGAACTTCATATGCAAGAAGTCAACTGGAGCTCACAAAGGCAGCGGGTGCAAGTGCACATGGTGCTAGCTTTTTTTTGTTGAAGGGTTTATAAATCAGTAAATGGATTTGAATATAAAAATATTTTTAAATAATGATATAACTGATGCTGTTAAAACTCGAGCTCGTATTCCATGCAGATGGCACAAACTGTCATGCTATGGTTTTCTTTTTGGTTTTGTGTCTAAACATTGCAGCTGAATGTTAAATCTGTGTCAGGGCAGCCCTTCAGGTTTCAGAAAAGATGTGCAGCGTGTTGATCTTCCAGCAGCAGGTGGTCTTGTTGGGTCCCACACTGTTCTGCTCCCCTTTCTGAAGGCGTGCTTTGCTTAGGAATTCCAGCCTCACTGCCTTCAAGGCCTTTTGAAGTGAAGTATTTCTCAGTAACTCTGGGTCTTCAGAAACAATCTGTTGTGGCTGCTAGAGGTCTTTGTAGGCTACATAAACTCTTCATGGTGCCTTGTGGTGACTTCACGCAGTGAATTCTGGATCCCCGCACTCATTTACAGGTACATCATTTCTGATCTCTTTTCACGCTGACATGGGCAGGAAAAACTCTATTGGTCATACAGCCTTACCAGTATGAGAAGTTGTGGGGAGTGAAATGCTACAGCTGCCGTCAGCAGGGCTATAAGGCATGTGTGGATTTGCTGATGGGGTGTAGCGGGGCTGAGGGTGTTTCGGCTCCAGCGCTGGTGTGCCTGGTGCTCCCGATAATGAAGTGCCATTGCACCGCCAAGTGAGGCAGGGGCTGGGGCGGCCCTTCTGCAGGTGTAAGCTAGGCAGGAATAAATGGCTGGGTTCTTTGGTCTATTGAGCCAGAAGGGTGTTGTGTTTTCTCTTTTCTAGATGCGGTGGCTCTGCAGCGATCTTAGGAAGAAGAGGCAATAACAATGTATTCTTGTCATGGAAGCAAGTAGCTGTGACTCACGGGGCTCCTGGGACACTACTTGGCAAAGTTAAAAGATGCTGTTTTCATGTAGTCACTATATAACTGCGTTTCTGAGTCTCCCTGTGCACTTTGTCCCTTCATAAGCCCTTCTTCCTGCATTTCCAGGCCCTAATTTTCCCCTACCTTGCACTTTCTGTAGATTTTTACATCTGTGCAAGTGGTGGCAAAACTCAGCTCTTTTGATGTGAGAGTATTTAGCATATATGCTGTGTGTACTTGGCACAAGCATAGAAGGCCATAGCAGGGGCAAGGCAGCAGGGAATCAAGCCAGTTGTTTACATCTTCCTCCAAAGGACTGGTAGGTCAAACATCCTTCTCCTGTCCACAATGCTCTGCCATTAACAGCTGTTAGTGAGTGTTAGTGCATCATATTTTTTTCCCCTTGAGGGGGAGCACATTATCTCTACAACACTCCAGCACCTTGCTGGGAACATGCCACAATTCTGTTTTCGGAGTGTTTTGTTAATGCTAGTGACCTTGGTGGTGTGACCACAACACCTGCTTTACCTGATAAGATCATTAATTTTTTTTTCTGGGCAGCCTTTATGTTGAGTGTAAGCAAATCTTCATTTGTACCTGGAAAACATTGCCCAAACATCAGCTTACAGGAGCACTGACCTGTAACTCCCAGTATTTTTTAAGGTGTAAAGAGGCAATTAGAAGAAATCACTTTGATAAAAGCAGAATGAACACAAGCCCCTTGTTAGCTGCAATGGAGCAAGACGGTATTAGAATCAATTGTGCAGCTTTTCAGCTGTCACTCTGCTGCAGCAGCAGCTGTCTGTCAGCCGAGGTGACAGCGGAGAGCTGATCTATACTCTTCTCTGAGCCACAGAGATAAGCTGCACATGCACAATGAGTGTTCCCAAAATAAACACACCGAGAAGAACAGGGTATTTTTTTAATGATAAATCTCGCCCTTCTAACAGTTCCTCCTTCCTCCTCCTTTGTTAGTTTGCCAGGTTGCTGTCACCCCCTGCCTTTTTTCTTAGAGTGTCTGTGTGTTCTCCTGCCTTTTTTCTTACAGATTTATTTTTTCTGCATGCTGCTGCTTTGTATTTCTGCAGCTGCACCCACCTTCTGCATCCCACCTGTGGATGAGGTGGGGCCTGTCCACAGGGAAGACATGGGCTGTACTGTCTCCCGTGTGACCACAGCTGGCAGTGCCACGCTGCAGCTGGTGTCCGTAAAATGCTGGTCGGAATTGCTTGGAAAAGGTTTTATTTGGTCTGAAATGGGGTGTGAAGTAGAGGAGCTGTAACTCCAGAGCTTGTGAAGGGGCTAGCCCTACTTCAAGCCTTACCCCAGTCCTTTGTGCAGGCTGGACCTCAAGTTTTTTGTATTTGCTTTTGCTTCTTCACTGATCATGCGTGAGTTTATTAAATGATAAGGTGGCTTCAAGTTTCCTCTCCCCACTGTTTGCTGCAGTTTTGTTGGTCCTCCACAGCAGCGCTGACATTATTTGCATGTACAGGGCAGTCCTGCAGCTCTTCTCTGTCTTCCTCATGTCTGTGCTAGATGTAGAGAAACAGATTTCCTTGGCAGAAATCCTGCACTATGGGTATTGCTCCATGGCCCCGTGCACAAGTGTATCCTGGTTGTATGTCCTACGTGACAGGGCTGTTCAGGTTGCTTTGCTCTCCAGTCACACTGGGGTTGAGGTTGCTCCTGTATTTCTGCCTTACTGTACCGTAACAGGCATTTGTATTTAGTAGTCTGTGAGTCTTGAGTGACCTCATTTCCTCAGTAAAATATAGCAGTGTAAGCATTGTGTCATCAAAGTGGAGGGGATGATAGCGGCTCAGAAGATTGATTGTGTCCCTGGTCCAGACGAAGAGCACAGGTCATGAGGGGCTTGCTTCAAGGCCTCTCAAAAAGACCAGTAGAAACTAGCAGCTGGCATAAAAAGGGGAAAAGCTGATCTCAGAGAAACCTTTACATGTACAAGAACCCCTAAATGTTTTCATTTAAAAATTCAATTTCATTCTTTATTTTATGATCTTGATTGTACACCACTTTGTGTGTATTTTTTTAGTTTTGCCTGAGGTCTAAAAAGCCTGAAATGGAAAGCATTGATTTCTCCATCATTCTGTGACATAGAGCCCTTCCCATTTGGTAGGTGAGAAAGTAAAGACGGAAGGATTGCCTCCAAGTGCCAATGGCCCTTTTCTGTGCTGGTTGATGCTGGTTACGCCCTTTGCTTCCGTCTCAGAAAGCCCAGAGTAGCAGGTCAAAGTCTGATGCCCGAGACAGGTAGCTCAGGACACATGCTGTCGCTGCCCTTGCATCTCTCTCTTTAAGGTGCAGATTACTTCAACTCTTCCATTTTAAACTGTTTTCTACTTAAACAAGGATAAATACATTTTTGCCCAAATAAGGTTTGCTGTAGGATTCGTGAGACCAGATACCGCATTATGGCACATGCCGGGGTGAGACCAGCAGCTCCTACTTTCCAGGCTGGTGATTTTGACTAGGTAGCTCCTTTGATAATTTCAAAGGGCCTAAGATAAAAGGAGCTTAGAAAATACAAAGACCTCTGATTTCCTTCCAGGGGTACAGTGGAGGAGCAGGGAAGTGACACTGAGCCATCACCGTTTCTATAGCACTCTGTTCACTGAATGCACACTGCCAGAAAATGCCAGTTTTCAGGCCTGTCAACAGATATTTTTCTTAAGTATTTGAAGTACCTCAGCAATGATAGTTACATAGGCTCTTGCACACTGCCAATCCTACCTTTGAAGTCCATGGTTTCAGGAAAGTTTAATACAGCTTGCTTAAAGTTAAGCAAATAACTTATCCACATGCAATAGAAGTCTGGTCATATTGTAAAACTTTTCTTTAAGCTGTTACTTGTAACTTTTCAGAAAACAATGTGTTTAAAATCAGATTTTGACATAAAAAATTTCAGCACTATCAGTTAGCTGGAAACATTAATTCTCTTTCTGGTTCTATCTCAGAGTAGATCTTTTTCTCTGAATTTTTAAACAGAGAGTGCAGAACAGCAGCAGCATACACTGCATCTCTACACAGTGATTTGGTTTGTTTTCTAACGAGGTTATAATTTCTGTCCAAACTTAGAGCATTGCTGAGCTCTGCTTTCAATTTTATTGCAAAGTCCCAAAAATAAAATAAATAGAAGGTGTACAAAAATACCTAAAATTAAAGGCAAAAAATAACAAAACCAGTCATTTCTAAGACAGTTAGAAAAATCAAACTACTAATAATTTAAACTATTATTTTAGTAAAAAACAGATGCCATAAATCCTGATCACCGAAGCAACACTGAATCCATTCCCACACAAAATTTCCCTTATGATTTCACATTTTACATGAATGCTTTCAGTACATAAATGCCTTTCCAAAAATTTTGTGAAATCCAAATAATTTTAATAGTTAATAGGAATTACAACTGCGTTCAGAAATGTCAAACAAAAAAATTGCAGCACTTTTCCTTCCAAGTAACGTGCACGTGCAGTAGACGGCGACATAAGCTGTGCACTCTGCATTTCAGGCCAACTTGTGTTTGTGCGAGGGCTGGAACATCAGTAGGTTATTGATCACTACCACGCAGCTGGGCCAAGCACAGGCAGGTCCCAGCAGAATTGTTCACTCTCGCCTGTGCCCTTCATTTAACCGATTGTTAAATGCCAGAAAGATAACCAAGGCATGAGATAGAACAACTGTTTGGGAACGCCTTTGAACAAATCCAATTATACGTTAATAGAGCTTGCAAGAGTGGGACCTGATCCTACCAGCTGCTGACAACCAGCAAATGAACTTCAAGGAAAGCCAAGGCTCTCGCTAGTACTTGGCATCAACCTGAGCAACAACCGCAGCTCCTGATGGACCTTTATCAAATCTCTTCATGTAGGCTTCTCCCACTAATGTTTAACCTATATGAACTGCAGACGAGCCTGGTTCCTCCAAGTGGAGCTTTCTAGCTAACAGACTACCCATAAAAGCTAAAAAACCCCACCCAAACAACAAACTCAAACCAAAAAAAGAGGCAAATAAAAGAAGGTGAGTGCAGGGAAGAGACAAATGAATGCATTTGAGTTGTAGGCTTACAAGGGCAGCGACTGTATTGCTCCATGTCCAAGTCACATGTACCATTAGAGAAACCCCTTCATTGTTGGTAATTACTCCTACAACAATGACAAGTGCTAACTAAAAGCCCCCAGAACAACCCAAGAAGTCCTAGCTTATTTCTAAACTGCTCCTAAGAGTGCTGATGCTATGATGGATGGCACCTTACTTGAAATCTCCTTTCCCGAAAAGCACAAGACTGCCAATATTTGTAAGCTCTACTCACACAGGTCAGCAAATATAATAGGCAAATATGCAGAGCAAAATACATTTTGATTGATTAGACAGGCTTTGGAGAGAAGGCACCAAGTTCTTTATTACAGATATTTATCTTGTAGTCTTTTCCACTCTGCTGCTTGTTAGTGCATATGGAGTTTTTCGTCTGTATTTTTAAATAGTAGTAAGTGTGAGAGACGTGGGAAAGGCTTTTCAGTGGATTTTCTCTTACTTTAATTGAAATGGGGTCAGGTGTAATGGTGGCCTAATCATATCTTGGTAAGCTCAAACCCATGTATTTTCCAAGAACATAGGGCATTATTGAGAATCAACTTAAACTATGTCGCAAGAAGTGCAACTAAGAATTCCACCTTTATGAATATTTCAAGTGTCCATTATGAAGGTAAACATTGTAGTAGCAATGGCTTTTCTCTTTTATCTGCGTAAGTGTACTTGGGAATATGCCGGCATTTTCCCACCTAAAATGGTCACCAATAGGTGGTGCTAGCTATTTCCAAATTCAATACAAGGTTCTTCTGCTTTGTTCCTGAAGCAAATTCTCCTGCCTGCCTCATCTTCCTGGCAGATATTCATCAAAGCCTTGGAAAATATGCAATTCCCTACAGATTAATCTCATCTTTTCATATTCCTTCTTCACTGCTATGACCTTTAGTCACTCTTGCATGCTAGTCTTTTGGTTTTCCCTGTGCTCCAGTTGGTTGCAGCCAACTCTCAAGCAGGAGCTTCTGGGAATGTGATTTCCATGCCTAGAGCTTTGGCTGCACTCCTGAAGAGCTTACCTTTTGTCTTTATTCAAAGTTCTTTGATCTTGACTGCATTTTTCCTTTCTTTCTGAAAATGGGTCTTTACATTGCTCCACAACAAAGAAATAATTTTCACTCAAACTGATTTTAATACAACTTCTTAAAAATTCTGCTTTTGAAAGCAAAAGGGAAAATGTAAAGAAAGGAAAAGGTCATACAGAGATAAAGCAAAGTCAGTCATATGGTACAGAACAACCCTTGTGAATTCAGTCTTTTTCATTATAAGTAAAGATATTCTTTTAGCTCATTGATTCCAAATTCAAACTGATAAGTGTTTTCTGTTTTCAGTGACTGCCTGGTTCAGAGCAAGATCCTGTTACTTCAGCTAGCAGATACTGTAGTGCTAATTGTCCCCATGCAAGTCACGATGTTAGATTTGCATCGATGGAGAGAACCAGGCTCGTCACTATACAGCTGTCAGCATTGCAGATTATGTTGTCCTGAGCCAAGAAGTGCCAGTAACTGCTGGGCCAAGGAGGGGCTGCATGAGCCAAGCCTCCACCCCAGAGATCAGCACATCTCCTTTTGTACATACTGCACTTGTAATGGCTTTGCTAGGCCTCTGTTTTCTGGTGCTGTCTCCAAAAAGCAATGGACTTGACACTGAGGATATGCTAACTGGGGTGTTTCTGGCTTGTGTCTGTGAAACTGGGTCTGGAGTAGGGCATAACCTACAAGAGGAGGAAAGCTGTCATCTGCAGCACCTGTGTGGTACAGTATGGCCAGTCCACATCCCTCAACTCCCTCTTGACTCCTGCTAGAGGGTATGTCTAGGCCAGAACACTTTAGGTAAGAGACTGCCTCCCTGGAGGCTGATTTCCTAACATTTAGAAACAAAAAAAGACACAGGTACCTTGAAGTACAATGCTGCACTCCCTATGCCCTTTGGATGGCATCCACAGCCCCCAAAGCATTTATAAAGAAGCTGCAAGAAGTCTTTTTAACCTAAAAGTATAGAAACTCTGAGCCCTATGATACATCTGAAAGACCAGGGTGCCTCACTCGGAGGTGAGAGCAGCCATGGGAACTCTCCAGACAGGCCTCAGCTGGGGCACCTACACCACTCACTCGAAGAGCAGTGGCATCCTTGGAGCACTGCCCCCTCCTTCCTGAGTCATGAGGCCACAGGTCACCAACCTATTTGTGCCTCCTACTCAGTTTAATGAATGCTGAGGGGATTATTTTTTCCCTCCTCTTTTTTTCCCAGCTGGAAGGAAGAAGTACATCATTCCTCTTCCTCCACAGGAGCCTCAAAGCCTCGGGCTAAGACTCTTCCCTCAAGGCTGAGAGAGCTGCCTGGAGCAAAACTGAGAATAGATTTGTCATTTCTTCGAGAATGATGATCAGCAGGCTGTTCATGGAAGGTGGCACTTATAATGATATATTTTAAAAGTAGAGAAGTAGTGGCTGGAACTGCATTTCATGAAGGCCTTAATCCTATAGTATGCTAAGGTGCTTTAAGAAAACTTAGTGGCTCAAGGCTTTCATGGGGACAGAGGCAAAGAAATGTCCTGATTCTGCATTTCTTTTGAGTTTAAGTATGCCTGATCTGGAGCCCTAAGTCTTGGGCAGTTTTGGGCATGAAGACCTTTTAAACTTAGGACCCACCAGCGTGAGGCAACAACCAAGCTGTTTGAGAGGTGGCCACCTCCCTACTGAAAACCATGTTCAGTAGGTGATGCTCAAATTCCCAAGCTATGCAGCTTGCTTGAATTCAGATGTAATCATTCTTCTCTGAAAGGTCAAGGCACAAGAAGGGATGCCTTAATCATTTAATCTGGCACCTCCACATCAGTTTTTCCTTTTTTTCCCTCCAGCCTACCCTGAGTTAGCTGTTGTTACTGATCCATCCTCCTGCCTGTGGGAGGGAAGAGTCTTGTGCCCTCCCTCATGCGGCCTTCAAGCTCTATCCGATACTTTGCTAAGGTTTCAGTGTTCAGCACCTAGACCTTACACAGGAGCTAGCCTGTCATTTTTTCTTTAACTGAAAGGTACAACTTCTAAACTGCAGCTTCTAACATGGGTGCATTGCTCTAGATAAGATTTTGCTAACTCTGTAAGAGACTTCACAATGAAAGAAATTATTTTGTTGCATTAGTATGATTTATGAGTATTGAAATGTAGACAAGAATCCTAGCAAGCGAAATAGAAATCCAATATGAGGAAAAGAGATGCTGTTAGGGTACACAAAGTGGAAAAATAGACGCCCTTGTTACAGCTAACCATTTGATCCAAAACACAATGGAGTGTCTGCATTAATTTTAAAGAGCTCAGTAAATCAGTGTCTTGAAGGGTGAAACAGATGTCCTGAGCTTGAATATTCTTCTCTGTCTCAAATAGGTTTTGCACTAATCTAGTGGTGTTATAGAAGTTGGTGAAGTAACCATCTTTCACTCAGTATCAGCACCAGACATGGTAAAAGACATATGTAAAGTCACTGAAGAAACTGAATCACCTGGGAAGAGGAACTTTTCTGATGCTTGAATACAAATGCAAGGGAACAGTAAAACATAGAAAGGAGTAGAAAGGCAGACCTACCCTAAGTAAGCATGATCCTGAGAAAAAGCCCAGAGAGGCAGGTTTGGAAATATGCTGTCTGGAAGAGACTTGGGAGAAGCACAGAAACTGTGGTTTTCTTAATCCCTCCAATGTCAAAATCAACAGGGCTCAGAAATTTTGTAAGACACAGCGTTGCATCAGCTTCTCATAAGCAGAGTAACTTGAAAGGCCTCCACATTTTTTGCTAGAAAGAGTCTTAGATTTGCTGTTTTGTAGCTGCTTCAGTATCAGGTTTTTAAACATTTATAACTGTATCCTTTTTTTCCCCAGTTTATTCAATTTTATCAGGCTTGTCTAGGGCTGGTACATGTTGTCACTCCTCTGCCAGGTAGGAACAGATGTCAAGCTTTGCAGGTTGCTGTCCTGTAGAGCAAAAAACCTTTGCTGCAGGGATACATTTTTAAATGTCTTTGCTTTACCTGCAGAAACTGTGTGTGTATATACAGAAGAAAACAGATCCAAGAAAATAAATCCACAATAGGAAATCACAATTTAAGCCAAGGGATCTTAGCAGAAGGTACAACTGATGGTATCTCCCAACCTTTACTCACATCTTAGCCAAATGGGAATAATACTTGGAATTAGATGCATAGGTGCTTATTTTCTAAGTTTTCTGCAAAAGTTGTTATATATTCTATTGCCTTGCTGTGGAATGACTAAACACAACTGTATTTTTGCTCCAGTCCATAATGTATTTGCATAGGCTTAGTGCTACTTATAAGACTATATGAGCCACACACACAAGGAGGGATGAGTACACATAACAAAATCAGTCTCAAAATGTCACCATTCGACCTAAGAATCACCCACCTACATTTTAAAAATAGTTTTCTATTCCTACCTATCCATTCAAAGACAGAGGGCAGGCTGCTCTGTCAGCTGGGTGGCAGAGGCTGTGGCATGGGTGCCTAACTTGGTGGCTCAGGGAGGGGACGAGTGGGCAAGTCACTGTCAGCAGCAGCCCCACACACAGGCAGGCGATGGGGGCTTGCCCTGACCTGCTTCTCCCTCTGCTCCTGTAGCCAGTTTGACATGAGTGGGATGCAAATGTTTAGTCCTTTAAAATGCTGTCGCAGCCCTCTCCTCACTGTCCTTCAGCAAGGCCGAAGGATTTTGGTGAACTTGCCGGCAGCACCCAAAGCTGGGGCAGGTCCTGGTGCCTGCTGTGGGGCTGGGGGCTTGTCCCCCGGGGCACAGGTGGGCATCACACCTGAGCGCAGCAAGGCTTCATCGTCCTGAACAGAGCCCGCAGCTGATCCACGCACACGAATGAAGATGTGGTCAGCTGCTTTTCTGATCAGCAAGCCTCTGTCTTCCACTTAACGGACTCCACCTAATCAATCCAGATGTCCCAAGGAGTTAAATACAGGTATAATTCTTTCTCTAATAGCAGGCTGGGGATCTGAAGGCAAGGTTCAGCCACAATGCTAAAATCCCATTCAAGCAGAAATGTCACGTTATTTACTCACTAAAACAATGCTCTTATTACAAAGACATGTTAGGAGTGAAAATATGACAGCATCTATTTTAGGTTGTCATTGATCTTTAATTTGCTGTGACCTGAAGGTTTTCTATGTAGTCAGTGGTTTTTGGCCAAAATATACGACTGCAGGGAAATGAGTAAATGAGTGCCAGAGATGTTCTTTTTTTCCTATGAAAAGACTGAAATTGCTTTGTGTAAATGTGTGGAAAATGCTGATATTTTGTTTCTATAAATACTTCGCCTCCTGCGTGCTGTATTTCATTTGTGCTGTTTCCTAGGAGTATTTGGCTTCTTATCACTTTTACGCAGGGTGCTGAATACAAATGAGCCACCGTTTACCCAGCAACCAAGCTGTGGAGCATTTGTGACTGTTGTGCATTTCCTGAGCAAGAGTAACTACTGAATGAAGCAGATTACCCTGTAGCTTTGCAAAACACCGAGGATTATAAAACATGTATTTAGTGGATAAATACACAGAGGAAAACGCGCAGACGCTCCTGTTTCTATATATAAGGACGTGCATGTATATGAATATATCTGGGTGATGTAAAAAAACCCTGAAATAATCCATCACTTTTAATGAGAATTTAAATACTGGCAAAAACATCAAAGTCGCATTTCTTATTCTCAGTGACACTACCTACAACCAGGCTTCTTGTTTATGGATTCTATAAACAAGGCTCCATTACCACAGGGTCATGTGATCACAGGGTGATTCAGGTTGGAAGAAACCTCAGGAGGTCACTAGTCCAACCTCTGCTCAGAGCAGGGCCAGCTCTGAGGTCAGAACAGGTTGCTCAGGGCTTGATACAGGTGTTCCTTGAAACCTCCAAGGATGGAGACTGCACAGCCTCTCAGGGCAGCTGTCCCACTGTCTGACTGTTCTCCCGGGGAAAACCTTTTTCGATATATCCAAGGTGGATGTCTTTTGTTTCATCTTCTGTTGTCTCATTCTCCTGCCTTGCATTTCTGTGAGTCTAGACCCTGGCCCTGACTCCTCAATGACCTCCCTGTAGATGCTGGGGAGCTGTTCTTAGGTGCCCCCAAAGCCATCTCTTCTCCAGGATGGACAAGCCCAGCTCCCTCAGCCTCTCCTCACAAGGAAGTGCTTCAGCCCCCAGCCAGCCTGCAGGCCCTCTGCTGATCTCACCCCAGCTGATAATCCTCTTTCTTTTATTTCAGAAAAACTGGACACAGGACTGCAGACATCGTCTCGCTACTGCTAAGTAAAGGGGATTAGTTAGTCCCTTGGACCTCCTGGCCATACTCCTGTTGGTACAGCCCTGGTTGCTCTTGACCATTGTTACTACTATGGCACATAGCTGGCTCAAGGCCAGCTCAGCCCCAGGGCACGTTGCAGGGGACTCTTTCTTCCCAAATGCAGGGCATGGCATTTGTCTTTGTTGAACTTCAGGAGATGCCTGCTGGCCCATTCCTCCAGCCTGCCTGGGCCCCTATGGATGGCAGACCTGCCCTCTAGTGTACTAACTGCTTCCCCTAGGTTTGGTGTCATCCCTGAACATGATGAGAGTGTATTTGTGGTGTCATTGATAGAGATGTTAAACTGGATGAGTTCCAGGGACCAACGTTAGGCTGACTGGCTTGTGTTCCCCAGGTTGTGCTTTTGGCCTTTTCCAAAGACAGGTGCAAGATTTGCCTTCCTCCAGTTTCTGGGGACCTCCCCGGCTCTCCAGCACCTTTCAAAGGTGACACTGGCCTTACAAGAGGAGCAGCCAGCACTGTAAGTAGCCTTGGATGCAGCCTGTCAGGTCCCATGAACACCTATGGGCCAAGTTCTCTCCAAGTCCTGGCTTGATCCTCCCCCACTGCTGGTCATGCCCTCCTCTAAGCCTGCCTCTCAGCGCTGAGGCCTAACAGATGATGGCAGCTGGGAAGTGCTGGTCTGGACACGGTTTGTTGGAGTAAAGGGAGGAGTAGGGTTGAGGTAACTCCTGGTGTGTTTCGACAGTGGGGTAAACTGAAAGGGCAGGCTCCCTTTGCTGGCAAAGGATCAGGCTAGGAGACCCAAGAGGAAAAATTCAACTTTTGTCAAGAACATTTTGGGTGAAAAACCTGAACAGCTTTTAAAAAACTCATTGAACAATGGCAAGAAGCTTTCTTGAGTTGGGTAATTAGCTAAGGGCAGAGGAGGGGTGGGAAAAGTGCCCTTGGAGTTACACACCTGAAGTCATCACCCAAGTCAGTTTTAGATTTTGCTCACTTAGAGCCTGAGCAGGGACTTTGTGTTGCCTTCAGAGGGGAACGGCAGTGTAGCGCTGAGCTCCTCAGTGCTCCCCATGCATGTGTCACTTGGTTAACTTCTAAAATGCACACATGGATATATGCCTGATCTTGTCGAATGGAAATGTTTGTACTGTCTCAAATCAATTCAAATAAGTCTTGCTCAACTGTTTGACATAGATAATATAGATGGGCTTGGCAATTTTATCCTTTGCTTAAATTAAACTGTAGTCTGTGATACAGTTTGCCAAATTAAGCAAAAAATATGTTATGATTATTGTAAGCTAGTGGTCTCCACATCATGATTTCCACATACTTCATACCTGCAGTTTAAAACCTGCCTGCTTTGCTATCTATCATACATTGTGATAAGATTTTCAATGCGCTGGATTAGGTTCTGTGTTGTAGTAAAATATAAATATATCTAATAACTATAAAACATATTTTAACATAATATAACATCATTAAACACAGAACATATTTAGTGAAAATGCTACTCACACCCTGTAGCACTGTGGTCACCACACATGATTTTCATGGGACTGGGATAAGAGAAAATAAAGGGAGGGACTTCGGCATGGAAATGAGTATAAACGGCAATGGAGGGGCCTCCTTCCATCCTGATGCTCTCCACATGGGCAAAACAAGTGGGAGGGGATCCAGCAACCCACCTTCTGGTAGTTGCTTTATGAAGGAAGAGCTGGTGAGGGAGCAGATACTTCTACAAGTATTTCAGTGTATAAACACTGTGGTGGAAATGGAGCAGGACAGACTTACAAGAGAGAAAGGAGAAGACAGAGCTTGACAGGCCCCTTACCCTTTGGTCAGCGCTGCCCCTTCACACTTCCAGCAACATTTAGCAAGCCCAGGCTGCACAACGGACCAAAACCACATAGAGATTAGGAGAACGATGAGAAAAATCTAGCAAAGATGGCACCAAATGCTATGCTGCCAATACACCCAAGCTGCTCTGTATCATTCTGCATAATCTTGGACTCTTCTGCCTGTCTGCTGCTGAGAAAATGGGGTTGGACTTTCCTGAAATTCAGAAAATATCATAGCACTTTCTAGCATAAATAAAGCTGTGTCAAATTAAGTGTGACTGGTGTTTACAGCCTTCAAGCTGAGCAATGTGTGTTATGTGACAGACATTATCGTTAGCTTCATTTCTGATGTGTAGCCAATTTGGGGTCATTTTCAGGGAAACTGGGACTGCAGAGAATTGGTCCTCTTCTGAAATGTGGTGACTGTCTGTTCCATAAGGGTGCTGTACCCAGCAGTCCTGGTTTGAATGGCAAGGTCTGAAGTAGTTCAGTGCACATGGAATCAATAAGCAGAATTGGGGTGAAATGGTCAGGGAACTGCAGTTGATCAAAGGGCATTAAAATTTATTAACTGATTGTACAATTTGCCAGTAAACAGGGATATACAAGGCAAAATGTAGACTTCTGTATCTTAATAGTCTCCTGCTGTGACTCCCACAAAGCCTGCTTTCCTTCTCCCACAGCCTTCCTGTCTCTTTCTGTGGGTTATCTGAAATTATGGGTTATCTAAGGATTTCTTTTCAGTGCTTATGCCTTTGAGGGAACTGCAGGTTATCTGAGCTTTGGCCATACATGGCAAAAGATGCAGTAATTTTTTTTCATTTATTTCAAAGGACATAATCTACCCACAAGTGGACCATTTTTTCTGTAGCAAATGCTATAGATATTCTGTCCTTAAGAATATAAAGGATAAATTTGACTTTCATTTACAAGTCAAAATGAGAAATATTTTTTTCTGAGTTTAAGGTGGAAAGAGAAAAATTAAAATTCCATATTGATTTTTTTGGAGGTTAGGTGGTTAAATAGTATACCAAATTTCACATAGTGAAATAGTGAATTGCAGCCATCCTGCAAATATGAAAATCTCTTTCTCTTGTAAAATTGTCATCCTGTCTATGGGGCTTTTCTTTTGCCTGGTGTCCTAAGGAAATGAGACTTCTGTTATTACCTATTGCATTTGGGTCTGTTTGCCAGAACCCTTTGATAACTTTGAGCTCATTCAGTTTGAATCAGTTTGGAGAGAAGTATGGAGGATGCAGAGATCCTGACTTCCCACTGACAGCTGGTGGGAAGAAGAGATGAGGGACAGGCAGGGAGCCCTCAGCCACTCCTTGTTCTGCTCACCCTTTGCAGTACCAGCATCTGGCAGCAGCCGGGTTCGGCACAGCCAGAGTACCACACTGGCTGGAGGCAATCCCAGTTTCTTGCCTACCTGGCAGGCAAAGCAATGGGGCATGCGGCTGTTAGGAAGGAGGGCAACCATTGTGCGAGGTCACTGAAACTGGAGTAGCGGGGAAGCGCAGATCCCAGGTGGATGAGGATGCTGCAGGGAGGGGAGGCACAGGGGGATGTCGATATACAGCCAGCCTTAGGTCAGACTTTGCTCTTCAAAGAACAACTTGCTGCTCCTTTGCTGTCTTAGGCATTCACAAGTGAAGAAAGAGAAAAGCATACAGATTGTCACGTCTACCAAGTTTTTATTCCATACGTGGTGCTAATACACTACTAATACCTTTCTCCTAAAAGAATTATTGCAGGGTAGGACCACAAGTGAAGCTAGATGTGAAAACCCCTGGGGCACCTCAGCTTGTTCTGCCCATTCCTCTTTCCACAGTGAGTCCTCTCCACATCCAGGGGTTTGGAGTCAGCATCAATCCCTGGTTAGGGGCCTTTTGGAAAACATGAAAGCAAGGACAGTAGTGTGACCAAGTCCTCTTTTTTTGGTGTAATACCAACCTCCACTACACATGGCATGCAGCACACTTCTGCTGTAAGAAGCTGAGGCTGATGAGCAGGGTGTCACTGCAGAGGACTTGCCAGCTCTCCCAAAGTAGGATTTGGCAAGCTGTACTTTTGTTTGATCTCTAAGAATATTTTTTTAAATGGTTTTCATAAAATCCTATCTTGTAGTGCTGCATTTCAGCAAAGAAAACTGCTTTTGTGCCTCTTAAAAGGAAAACTGCAGTAACATACCAGGTGTGTGAACTGAACTAGAAATCTTCAGAAGTCAAAAGCAAAGGACATTTAATCCTGACCAAGCAAACTAAACATTTGGTACAAAAGCTGGAGAACGTTCAAGGTAATAATAATGTACTCTGCATGTTGCAGTACATCTCCTCTAGCAGTTGGAGTTCAAAAAGGTCACATCAACCATGAGTGAAGAAAGAAAGGAAAACACTCAGCAAGATGAATATTGCTCAGAGCATTAATTTTCCCATACCTTCTTCCACAGCAGGGTCGCAAGCAATTAAGAGTCCTCATAGTGGGAACACTTCCACTGACATACTTTCCTCTCCCCACAACTTTTTTCAAATTTCTTACTTTGGGCAGGTGGTTGGTCATGATCCAACAAAAGGTTTTTATTTGCTAATTAACCCAGAAATTAGATTTTCTTAGACAAAAGGTTGAAATGTTCTTCCCTTCTGCACTTCTCATTTTGTATCGGGTAAGCTGATCAGAAGCTTTCTGTGCACTTTGGTCAAGCTACAGGAAAAAATACAGTGAAAGCCTTCACGTTAATATTTACTCAATAAAGCAGAGATTTATAAGTAAGAGGTTTTTAACAAAGGGATTGAGAAGCAAAAATGAGAATGTGTGAGAGATACCTTCCTGATCTTGAAGAAACAGAGCTGACAACTTTCACATCAGGGTATTTATTTTAAATATTTATGTGCTCCTAAATGTTTGTCTGATTCCATTGCTCTTTGGAGTTCAAGATAAATACCCAAGATTTTGGAAAAGAGTGAGAAAGAGTCATCGTGTCAGCAGAAATGACAGTGATAACGTAATACATCAAAGTGACAAGATGTCTGAGCCATATTCATCTGGGAATCGAGTATTGTTCATTTAACATCCACTTGGAGGATGACCTGCACCATTGTATGCATCTGTGCTGGGGTACGTGCGGTGTCCCAGGGGACCTGCACAATCCCCTGCACACTCGGTTACGGTGACTGTTTAAAGACGTGGCATATCCTTTGCACCTCACGTTCTCCGTTTGGGTTTTTCTCTCATGCCCATTGACCTGCTGTCTGAGTGCTTCTTTGCTTGTGTTGCCCATTTGAAATGCCATTTTATCTATGGGTATCTGATAGCACAATCATTCATACGCAGTTGACTGCATTGATTTGTGGCATGACTTAAATGGATGCACCTGCAAGTCTACGTAAAAAATCACCTGAGCCTATGAACTGGAATTTGAAGGAAAGCATCAGAGTGCACATTTCAGTGCTATTTCTTGTTCTTTGGTGCTCTATTTCAATGACTTTTTTCTTCTCAAAGAAGAGAGAGGATTTCAATTTTATGCAGGGCTGTTGTAAGGATATAATAGACATCATTTTTAAAACCAGGCAATTTTAAAAATGTCCTTTTAAAGGAAATTTATATGTGCATATGTATATGCATATTTATATTTATAACCCCCCACACACCTGTTTTCTGCCATGTGAATGTTCCAAAACAATTACTCATTTTTAATTTCAGCAAGACAGGGCCGTCTGCTGTGTCCTGCTGGCGCTCCAGGCTCTCTCCTCAGCCTCTGATGAAGCCTCCTCTCCACATTGGCTCCCTCCTGCGCAGTACCCTGGCCCTGCTGCACCTGCCTCTCCTTCCACCTCATCCTCCTCTGACTCATGAGGAAGGCTCCTCAACACCTCCAAGAGCCCTGGAGAGGGTGGTCTGTTCCTGGCAGCCCCTCACTGAGCGGAGCAGGGCTGCTGCAGATGAAGCTGCACAAAACATCCCAAATGGGGTGAGCAGGAGAAAATCATCCTTCCTCTTCCCCAGGGAGGGGGAAGATGATCGCCTAATAAATTGCATCGGTTATATTAGAAAACACTTTGTCTGCAAAATTAATTGTGGGCAGTGATAGCAGGTAAATAGGTTTCCCTTTTGAAGTTCCCTGGGCTTTTCAGAGGTCTGTGTGAAACACTTAGCATGAGTGAAAGCCACAGAATTGAGTTGTGGATTGTAGCAATACCAAAGTAGCTTCCCAAAGTGGCATCCCTGGACAGCCACAGCAGCTGTGCTTCATGGAGAAATGTCTTGTCTGGTTCATCGGAACATCACAGCTTTGCTGCCATTTTGGGAAATTACTGTTGTGCCTTCTTTATTTCACAGAATCATAGAATATCTTAAGTTGGAAGGGACTCATAAGGATCACTGAGTCCAACTCCCTGCTCTTCGCAGGACTGCCTAAAACTAAACCATATGACTGAAGGATGATTTTCTCCTGCTCA
>JAVSBS010021751.1:0-30690 GCA_033124195.1 Coracias cyanogaster
TTCTGGAGAACGAAGGACCAGCCCAGGTGCCCCAGGGCTGTAGAGAACAGAGTCTACTATTTATAGAAACATTTAATTTCCTTTTAAGAGGCAAAGACCTAACTTTAAATTGCCACTTGGTCTACAATCCAGAGCCAGTCTAAAGAATTAGTACCCTATCCTGGAACAATGCCTGAGGTAAGAGCTTAAACAAAAGGGAAAAGCATGAAGAAAACCAATGCGGTGACAAGAAATCTAGATTGTGTGAAGACGTTTGCAAAAAACACACCATACTTTTTTATTTAATTAAGTAATAGCTAAATTAGTAACTGGAATGTAAATGTTTCCTCCTTTAAGTGTTTTTTTTTTTCAGCCACAAAGATTTTGCTCCAACATAAGCTTCATTATTTTGAGCATATTGTCACTTAATGTTCTCTCAGAAGATTTGTGTGGGTGACATTCCAGCACAAACCAGCTCCAAACAGATCTTCAAGGTTGAAAACAGTTTGTCTCTGTTCCTATAGTTGAATTAAACTCTTTCAGTTAAGTTAGCTGTTGTTTTTCTAATTAACCTCTAGGCTCTTAAATACCTTCACTCCAAACGTGACAAACTGACTATTGGAAAAGCCATTAAAGACAAGAATCACTCCAAGAAATAAAATTGAAAGGACTCATTTTCTAGCTCTCTTATCTATTTCTTTGTGTAGCAATGCTCGAAACCCAACCATCTCAAAGTTGTAAGTAGACCTCAAAAAGGATTAAAAAGAAGAATAATAGTAGCAAAACCTAAAACTTAAGGTAGACATTGAATCTGCATGTGGCAAAGCAAGTGATGAACTGCCCGTCAGAATATTTGCAAACTCTCTGTTGTGTGACTCCTCCAGTTTGGCGTCGCTGATTTTGGCCCCGCTGTTCCAAGTTTCTCTCAGTGACTGAAGTGATGTGTTAGTGGGTTTTATTAGATTTTTTTATTTTAGAGCAGATGGCTGATTCTTTTTACCTGGAGAGCTGCCACTTTCTTTAGATACATCTCAGTTTTTATGGTAGTTTAATTTATCTGTTTAGTTGAGAAGTAAGTAACTTAAATTACAAGGTTCTTATAATTTCACTGACCTCAGAAAAGGTGATAGGTTTGCTGGATAACCTGGGAAAAAAACACAAAGAGAAAAGACTTTAATCCATTAGTAGATGGACTGCTAGCCATGAAAATTACAAAGTTCTGTCATCTGTGATAGAGTTTCATAGCTGGTTGCTGGATATTCTGCTGTACATTTCAGCCTGCAGATTTATATCAGGAATAAATTTTCTCTGTAGCCATTCACCTGCATTTATGTCTAGATTTCTTATTTTTGCAGGCTGCCTTTTATCAGCTTGAATTCTTGAGCTGGAATTACTCCTTGTTTGTTTGTTCGTACCAGGTTGTTCTTTTCCTGCTCTTTCTTCTGTCCTATCTGAATAATTCTGCACTGGCTCATTGCAAAGCTGCCAGATACTCCTTCCTTGGACGTTAAGCACACAGATAAGGACGGGTTTGGTATTGGTGACCTGGCCAGGGGTATTTTCTTGCTTGTCTTTAGGGCACAGTTTGAGGTTAGCAAAAAACAAATAAAGGCTTACAGAGAAGAGCACATGATTTGTAAAGACACCTTCATAGCCAAAGGTGACTACAGATGAAGTTTCATTTTGAGTACTTGAGCTCTGACCTGCAGCCCACAGAGGGAGAGGTCTTGTGTTTGACCTCATGAACCTCCATTGCTGCTCGTATCGCACTGACGGGAATAATGCAAATTTTGTCCCAGTCAAACATGCTTGTGAAAATGTTCTCCACGTTCCACAGAGCTGTTCAATGAAGTATGAATGATCTTTCTAAATTCTACTCTTGCAAGTTCCCCTTTGCTTGAATGTTGATGCCCTTACAAGCCCCAGGTTTTACAAAGAAGCCATGCAGGCAGTATGACCTTGCTGACTAATTAACACAAATCCTAGGCCTGTCAATAGGAATAAATCAGTATTTTAATTAATTAGCTATATATGCCACCCTGGGTATGCTGATAAAGGATGCATCCAAGTAGCTAGCATTGAGTTTAAGCTGACCGATATTCTTTGGTGAAAGCAAACCAGAATCTGGCCCCGTGGTACAGAGAGCTAATGGTACAGTTCAAGTGTGCATTTCTAACTGTGAGATAAAGCCCATGAAGAAAAACTGTACAATCCAGGGCGTTTCTTTTTTTTCTTTTTTTTTTTTTTTTAAAAAAAAACTGACTAGGGAATCCCCATTTTACCCTTTTTACACAAATTTAGCATTAAAGTTTCTGTTTTCTGTAATCCCCACAGACCTCCTGTCAGCGTGGAATATACATCTATTGCTTTTCTTTTTGATCTTAACACTTGTAAGTAATAAATAATTGATTGCCAAAGGAATTCTGGGAATATATTCAGCCTTAAATTGAGCACTAAACTATCTGCAAATGTGCTTAGGCATTAGCCCAAAAGATACATCAAAAGAATGTCAATTGGATATTGGGAAGTGAACTGCCATCATATGTTAGAATTAGGAAGCATAAAATACGAGTAGAGAGCTAACAACTGTCCGATCTGCTACTGGTAGTAATAGAAAAAAGTATGTTTTTATAGAAGGCTGTAATCTTTTGTTCAAGCTAGAGCACACTTTCACCTCAGTAATGACACTCCAGACCCTATTCAAGGGATGCCTCATTTTTTGACTGTTGTCTTGGAACCGGGGCTTGACAGTGTGCTCACCCTGGAGATACCTACAACTTAGTCTGAATGCTCTGTGAAATAAATCTATTAGAACGGACTGGGGTATGTTTACTGCACTGACTGGCCATCTTTGGTACTGAAGACAGATTTACTCTGGCAGTCTTATTTCACCATGGCTACAAACCCCAGCATAAGTAAAGCTGTAGTCTGTGCTGCTGTGGGTAGAGTGTTTGTAGGGTCTGAGCTCACCTGATTACACCTGCACTACTGTGTAGTAGTGTAGTGCTTGCAACAGAGCCATACCCCAATATCTGGATATTTGTGAATACATTTAGATGTCGTATGATGTTGGCCTTGCCACTGCAACTAAAGCTCATGTCTGCTCTTCACGGAGCATATCCTCTTGGAAGCCATTTACAAACACACAAATGACAAGAAGGTAATGACAAGGAAGAGTGAGGATGGATTTATTAATCAATGGTAAATCACACTTGACCAGCCTGGCTAAAAGACGAGAGTGGTGGATGTAAGATATCTTCTCTTCAGTAAGGTTTTTCAAACCATAGTGTTTTTATCTGCAAGATGAGTATCATAGAATCATAGGATCATATAATGCCAGGTTGGAAGGGACCTCAAGGATCATCTGGTCCAACCTTAAGTGTAGGTTAAGTGAGATGGGCCAGCAGCCTGTCAAGATTAGTCTTGAAACTGTCAAATGTAGGGGAATCCACCACTTCCCTTGGGAGACTATTCCAATGTTTAATTGTTCTCATTGTGAACAATTTTCTTCTGGACTCCAATCGGAATCTCTCCAGGAGTAACTTGCAGCCATTCCCCCTTGTATTTTCCATGTGACTCCCTGTAAAAAGGAAGTCTCCTTCCTCTTGGTAGCCACCCTTCAAGTACTGGTACATTGTAATAAGGTCTCTCCTAAGCCTTCTCTTCTCAAGGCTGAACATACCCATTTTTCTCAGCCTTTCTTCATATGGCAGGTCTTCCAGTTCCACTGAAAGTAAGTAAGTATAGCATGGATGAACAGACTTTTGGATCAGTTGAAAAATGCCTGGACTGTGAGGTTTGAAGAACAATTATCAATGGCCTGACACTCAGTAGTTGTGTGCCTCAGGGCTGACACTGGGGCTGCTGCTGCTCAGCATTTTCATTGAGATCAGTGAGAATGTGAACTCAGAAAACTTTAGTGTGATGCTAAATTTAGTGTGATGCTAAATTTAGTGTGATGCTAAATTTCCCTTAGGAAATTATTAGCACTCTGAACAACAGAGCTTCAGTCCAGAGGGATCTTGAAACACTTGTGTGAAGCTTGGTACCTGAAGCAGAATAACCTCATGCAAACTGGGAACTTACTATAAGAACTGGAAACTGGGGGCAAATTTGAGGGCAAGGGCCGCAGTTTGCATCTTGGGAGATTCAAACTGGACATTAGCAAGATTTCTTCAGTAGGAGGACAGTACATCACTGGAATACATTATTTGGAAGAGTTGTGGCATTGCGATCCTTAGAGGCTTCCAAGACTCAGACAAATGACCTGGAGAGGCTGGATTGATGGGCTGAGGCCAATGGGATGAGGCTCAACAAGGCCATGTGTCAGGTCCTGCACGTGGGTCACAACAACCCCATGCAATGCTACAGGCTTGGGGAAGAGTGGCTGGAAAGCTGCGTGGCAGTAGAAGACCTGGCAGTGTTGGTTGACAGCTGGCTGAATATGAACCAGCATGTGCCCAGGTGGCCAAGAAGACCAAGAGCATCCTGGCTTGTATCAGAAATAGCGTGGCCAGCAGGAGTAGGGAAGTGATTGTCCCTGTGTACTCGGCAGAGTTGAGGCTGAACCTTGAATGCTGAGTTCAGTTTTAGGCCCTTCACTACAAGAATGACACTGAGGTGCTGAAGCATGTCCAAAGAAGGGCAACAAAGCAGATGGAAGCTCTAGAGAACAAGCCTTATGAGCTGCAACTTAGGGAACTAGGGTTGTTTACTTGGAGCAAAGAAGGCTAAGGGGAGATCTTATTGCTCGTTACAACTACCTGAAAAGATGGTTGTAGTGAGAGAACTAGGTCTGTTCTCCCGAATTAACAAACGATAGGACAAGAGGAAATGGCCTCATGTTGCACCATGGGAGGTTTAGATTGGACATCAGGAAAGATTTCTTCACTGAAAGGGTTGTAAAACCCTGGAATAGGCTGCACAGGGAAGTGGTGCAGTCACCATCCCTGGAGGTATTTAAAAGATGTGTAGGTGTGGTGCTGAGGGACATGGTTTAGTTGTGACCTGGCAATGATGGGTTAACAGTTGGACTTGATGATCCAAAAGGTCTCTTCCAACCAAAACGATTCTATGATTCAAATAAAGGCATGGCTGATATGATTTAGAATTGGTGATAATTTGGCTTTGAGTGGGAGGTTGGTTCAGATGGCCTTCAGGAGCTTATTCCAATTTCTCTGATTCCGTAACCTTTGTTTCCACAGAGTAGGTAGAGGAGTCACAAGTGAGTTTGCCTGCACTGGCTTTGTCAGAAGCTGCTCTGTTTTCTGGTACTATGAAAACCGTATCATCCATGACACGTGTTACATCAGCCTCAGAGATTTTCTTGTGGAAGGCAACTTGCAGTAACCCTTACGAAGTTGCGCATGTGGAGTGTTGCAAAGAGAACATGCTGCACCCATGTTCATCTGGCATGCTCCTGGTTGTTCTGTTAGGATGATGGAAGACGGTCATGGGAGTGAAGTAGAATTGGGTCAGTTAATGGTTTACTGTTCAGTAGTTTTGCTATCAAAGAATACAGACTTGTAGAAAACAAAAAGTTCTTGTCAACTCTCTTTTGATTGAATGAAAATGGGTTGGATGGATTTCTTATCTTCAGAACCTCAGGGGGAGGTGTTTTGGAAGTTGTGGAGACATAATCAGTTAGCAATTTCAGTGCAAAAATGTCCTGTGAAACAATTTTTCTGATAGATCTTAAAGTTAATTATACTAAGATATTTGAATGAAGAAAGGGCCACAGTTGAAATGAAACATTTAAAATATGTCTTCATTGTCTCACTGGTAAATTAGAGTACAAGACTTTACTCTTTTGGTTTTGAAATACTGAAACTCTCTGCGGATGGGAAATCTCTTCCTACTGTTCCTGAACTGCAATGTTCTACTACAAAGAACATCTATATTAGATTCAGGTGGCACAAAATAGTCTTGTCATGGCTTGGGAACATTGTCCTGTATTTTGATTTTCTATATTCAGTCCATCCTGACATTAGTGCAAAAAGTCACTTCGAGTGAAGTAGCATTTCTCTAATTTTTAAATGTATTCACTTTGCTTGTGTTCATGCCTATTTCAATCCTTGATTTTCTGCATATGTCCTCACAAGAAGCTGCTGATAGGAATGTTCACTGAGGCAGCAGATTTGGAAGTGAACTTCCAAGTATATCTGCAGAAAATGAATTATAAATATACACATAAATATATAAACCACAAGTTTTTTCATCAGCTGTATGATCTGTGCACTCAGTGCAGTGACAGCCTCAATTTTCTGATGATGCACGTTTATAACAAACTTACTGAGGAATAGGTTACAAAAAGAGACTTTTTACAGAAAAGTCTGAAAAAAAGTTAGAACTGAGATTGGGTAATGGTAGTCTCTGAAGAAAAATATATATGATAAATTCTTTCTCTGCAAGTGGGGTTTTCTGCAATACTTTCTCAGCTTATCTAGTTGTGAAAGCATGGTCACCTCTATCACTTCCATCCTGTTTGATAAGCAGCACAGCAGTGAATGCTGTGAAACAGCAGTTCACTGTGAAAATTAAGCACTTCACTAAACCAAATCTGAGCAATTTCAGATTTTCAATGTGCAGGCTAAGGCTGCAATTGCCTGATTGCTTTAAAATTACATAAATTCAAGATGCTTCTGCAAGAAGTGATCCCTCTCTGGGCTGCATGTTCTTGCTGCCTCCTTTGGGCTGTGCTGGTGGCTGTGTACTGAGCCTGGGAGCTGATGGAGGTGAGAGGAAGAGGCCTACCTTTGTTTTTGGTGGCCAGCTCCCTGATGTGGAGATGGCAATGTGAAGCCCGAGATGAAAGAGGGCAGGACTGTCTCATGCTGGCAGCCTGTATTTAGGTTGGCCAAAAGTTACTACAGAGCCAGTTGAAGGGAGACCTCAAAGGTGGTTAATCCCAAAGGTTAATTTCTCCCCAGTGAAATTTACAGTCTCAAAAACAAAGCCTTAAATTCTGAGGCACAAAATGAAGCATCCAGAAGAAAACATCCTGCTGCTAGGCCATCCAGAGGTTATCCAAAATGTTTTCTGTGCTTGACTCAACATAGGGTAGTTTCTACCCTTTAATTTGTGAGGGAATTACGATAGATCTATAGCTGAAAGAATTTATGTTTAAATCCTCTGACGGCAGCAGAGTTTCAGCAAGAGTGATTTCACCCAGTGTAGCAACTGCAGCAAGGAATGTGTTAGAGTGCTTCCCAAAGGCCTGCCTGCAACCACTAGCTTGGATTTATTAAACACATGGTCAATAACAAAGATGATGATCTAAGGCAACACAGAAAGTTGGGATGCAGTACCAGACTTGTGGGTGCTCCACAGCCCATGACCATGGGTTTCTGAGAACCTCTCCATGTCCATGTGGCGTTTCAGAAGTTACCTGCAATATTAAATATTACTACAAGGATCCTATGCACCAAGAGCAGGGCTTCCGACACATTATAGCCATCAACAAAGGTCCTTGGATTTCTGAGAGACTGCAGCTTCCAGCAAATCTTTCTGTTGATGTTGGTATCCCACAGCTGATTTGTGTCTATGTCAACTGGAAGATTGGCTTTTTAGGAAGAGATGCAGCTGTAGGAGGAGACTGAAACATAGAAACATCTGCAAAATATGTGCATCACTTAAATAGAACCACTGGTTTCACTGGTACTAAGGATGCTGAGAGCAAAGGACTAGGAAAGAACAGGACTGGTGCAAAAAGAGAGGGAAAATTGGGACTGATATGGTTAGGACTCTGAGAATAACACCACATATTCTAATTGAACACAATAGGCACCAATATTGGTGATTTTTTTCTGAATTTAAGGAAAACATGGATTATTCATCGACTGATAGAATTATGATGACCAAGAAAAGCTCTTCTCACCCCATAATCTGGTGTCTTCAGATGACTGTTGTTTGCTTGCCCTTCTAAAGTGAACCTAGTAGTTCCTTCAACAATTCAACAAATCCTTCAAAGCTTTAAATACAATATCCAGAATCTTTCTCTCCATTCCCCTCTCCCTCTTGCCATTGGCAAACAAAGCCCTGACAGACAAAAGCCTTCACTACTGTAATCCTCAACCCCTCAAATTAATGTAGAAGGTAGCACAGAGGTTAAAAATAGGGTATAATCTGGGTGATTTTACCCATTACCCATAGGGTATAATATGGATGATATTACCCATTACCCATAAAGCCTGAAAGCTCTATGAGCAAGTGTTCTTCTGAAGAAATGAGGTGCCTCAGAGGAATTAAACAAAGATAGATAGATGAGGAGCAGTAGAAGGGAACACAAATAGGTCAATTTGCCTTCCTTGCAAGCAACTCTGCTAATGTTTTAACACAGACATAAATTAGGGGCCTGAAGGGAGGGGAAATGGCCATGATAAGTTTGAGCAATTGTGGAAGTATCTTTTGGAAGTAAAACTCAAACTTTATTTACATCTTCAATATTGTCCTCTTTCTCTTGGGAAACTGTCTTAGAAAAAATATCACATTTCACAATCCCCTGGAATTAGCCAACAACTCTCATTTAAATCATTAATTACAATCATCTTTGCTTACATACGACCATGCATTGACCTTTGTATGGCTGGATGAACTCCTATACCACCATTTTTTGGTATCATTTGATCATAATTTATGATCAGCCTCTTTTGTCCTCAAGGCATGTTGTTTTGCAGTACTTTGCCTCTGGGATATTTGAAGCCAGGTAGCAGCCATGTGCTCCCTTCTTCACAGGCAGTTCTTTGACTTGTGTCCTTTCCCACCAGCATGTTCAGTCCTCGGTGGCAGCAGTGACTTGGCACAGAAAATGATGGTTGGCAGATGATCATAACACTGTCTTTGCAGGGGCAGCCAGGTGTTGACCATGGCAAGAGAAATAAACGTTGATTTTCTTTTTCTCAGGGTCATCTACTCCCTTTCAGTTAAACAAGAGGTGAACCAGACCCAGCCCGTACTGAGATGTCTGCTGACGCTCTCCAGCTGTGCATTTATCATCTGCTTCTATTATTTACTCTTTCCCCCCTCTGTTTTGCAGGATGAAAGTAATGACAATGTGGGATTCTAAATATATCCAAGCTGCTTGCAGGTTCTGTTATTGCGCCGTAGGCTGTGTGAAATCTGCAGGCAACAGTACCGCCTGCTTGCTGTGTTGCTTTAGGTGAGAATCTGTTTAGTGCCCTCAAAGTTGGAGACATACAAAGGCCCAAAGGCTAGCACACTGAAAGAGATGTTGGCAGTGTTTGCCTGAAACCCTGTCTGTTCCCAGGTAATGTCCCCATTGTAATTCAGTCGTAGATCCCTGTTACAGTGAATTAGACATTCATTTGCACACAAAGGCTCATCCAGTGAAGCATTTCTGGAGAGAGCACGTCCATTCTCCCAAGGCACCCGCAGAGTACTTGATCCCGGTGAGGTAGTTATTTTTTAGGCTGTGGGCCTCAGACCTGCTAAAGCAGTCCTTTCTGCTCCCTCACCTCCTCCTACTTCCAGCCACTCCTTCCCACTCCCTTACTCCTCCTTCTGCTCTGCTGGCACAAGCATTTGGACATGTGGTGAAGTGCAAAAGGAGAGCTAATCTGGCTGAAAAACTCCTGGCTGAAAAAGAAGGGGTGGGGGGTTAGCCAGCTCAGCTCCCTGCTCGGATTTATTTGCAGCAACCTAGAAGGTATAAGGAGGAATGATGTAGGAGAAGGGACTGCTTAAGCAGACAGAGCTGCTGAAAATAATGCTCATCAGGCTCTGATAGCATTTCCTTGTTGTGATGACTTCTTCCTGCCACCTGCAAGGAGACAAGACAGCCCCATTACAGTTTGCTTGGGCAGGAAATAACCTGCTCACAAGTGCTGGACACCAAATTGGGCATCAAAGGGGAACTTAGAAGAAACTGTCAAGTGATAGTCAAGATCTTTTAAATTCTTGTTTGGCATATAGTTCAGTTTAAAATAACAGTTTTTAACTAGTGAACCTCTTCATGGTTTGAACCTCACTATCTTCAAGCAGAGGAACTGCCATAGTTCAAAGCACTGGTAAGAGAAACCAGTGGACCATTAGAGACTCATCTACTGAAAGGGAAATGTTGTCTTGGTTTTTATCAAGGAGTATCTCATTTGTACTCAGAAATGTAAAAGTTTATGTAATTTGTAAAATATCTTTTTGTGTTTTTTATTGTGGTGTTAAATATCATTATATTTATGTGCATATAAATATATATCTCCTCCTGTCTTTTGTTTTTCAATCCTGCTTCCCTCCTGGCCTCAAGAGATAACTGGAGGCTGTAGAGACTGTTTTCAGTGAGTCAGTTTGAAAGTTACTCAGGGGATCTGAGGTCGCACAAGTGCTTTAGAAAACACAAACAAGGACTCAAATATACCCAGTAGCTTCAGGCACCGGGTTAAAGTGAAATAATGCTTCAAAACTAAGTCCTGGACATTAGGCACTGGTTCCAAGCAGCTGGCCCAAGTCCTGTGAGTCTCCATGTAGTAAGTGAAGACGGAAAGCTCAGAGGGCATAGCTGCGTACCTGAAGCAATACTTCTCCTTCTGCGTGTAATGAACCTATGGGATGATGAAGCCTGTGGGAGAAGTGATGGATGAAGATGTGCCTGAGAGCAGGTGCCTGATTTGCGGCTGCCTAGGGGCGTGTCTCTGTCCCTTACAGATCAAGAACACGGAGCTCCAGGAATGTAAGTAATGACAGGTGCACTCTTCTGTGGAAAAACAGAAGCAGTCCCTGAGCGAGAAACAGATGCCTGCCTTCTGGAGAGGTTCATCAGGAAGGAGTCAGGTTCATTATTACCTTCTCACTGGCCTGTTGAATGTTTTCTTCTTTGCAGCTCAGCTGCAGTTGAGAGATGCATGAGAGCAGGACTGTATATTTTATATTCTGATGGCTGTAAGATCTTGCTAGAGAAGCAGGAGCTGTGGGAAAGAGGAGTCTGGGTCTTTACCATCTTAGGAGTGTGCTGCAGGCACTGAGTTATGATACAAAAGGCCACCACCATCATCTCCACCTGGGTTCTGCAGTGAACTCTTGTGTAAGGCCCACTTGGATATACTAAGGTTAACTTTTTTGTTTTCTAGGGAGTTTTGCGGGAAGCACAACTGCTTCACTGCATTTTTGAAGCAGCCTTTAGGGGCTCAGCATGTTTCTTCTTTTTCAGACTTCAGGTAAGTCTGTAGTCCAAAGCGATGACAACAGTTTATGTGTACACACACACAAGTGTACATTTAAATCCTCTGGGGGCTATTTGGTACTGCAGCAAGTGGTCAGAATCACTATCTGAGAGCTAATTCCCCCAAACTGGCTGATTTGCTAGTCGTGTTTGGGGAGGATCTGGCCTTCTGGCTATGAAATCAGACAGGCTTTTTTTTTTTTTTTAATTTGTAACTGGATTGTGTTAGAGAAGTTCAACGTAGAACAAGCCCCTTGTGTTTCAACTTTTTCTGATTCCAGCAGGCATGGCTGGGGGAAGGGGTGTGGTGCACAGGGACGAGCAATGACTTTGCCATTACAGAGTGAGGGTGGCTGTGTTCCTGCAGTGTGCCGGGCAGACTGTGACTGCTGGATAATTTTTAAACTATTGCCTCACTCTATGTAACTCTGAGCTCCTGAGTTACATTAGAATCTCGTATTTCACCCGTGAAGCAAATACATTTTTCAAACAGTAAGAAATATTTTTCTTTTCCTATTTTTTTCATGCCAACTCCCTACCTTTCCTGAGGGAGCCAGAGTGCCTGGCTAAGTGGAAAAGTAATAGTGGACCTGCAATAGATAGATAAGACGAAAAACTTGCTCTATTGTAAAGCATGCCGCTGCCTGATTGCATCTGGCTATTTTGTCAGTGTGTGATACCCACTTTCTTGTCAGGCTTTGAGATTATCAGTACTGAATCTTCACCTCATTGCTTGCATCTCCGGGTAGTCTTTCTTACTTTCAACCTCATGATGTGATAGTCTCAGCTACTGTAATGAGAGCTGACTGTATGCAAAAAAACCCCCACAAACAATAAAAAACCAGCTGAGGAAAGGCATGGTATCCACACAAGTGCCAGAGTACTTCTTCCTGAGCTGTTCTAAAGAGGTGCTACAAACGTTAACATTTCTTGGAGTGGGTGTACAGGCAAGAGGAAATTTGGTATGTAAGGACTCCCAGAATAGTGGAGTGGGCATGCAGGTCTGCCTCAGCTGGGGGTCTGCTTGTAGTGCGGGTAAATACATTTGATTTCACTTTGATCTGCTCTGCTTGGGCAACAAGTAAGGTGAAGAGATCAATGGAAGAGCCACCCACTTGGTTCATCACCCACAGCCCACTCCATGCTGTTGCATCATCACTGCTACCCATGGCTGAGAGATACAGATTAGGAACAGTTTGCGTATGTTTACAGGTGCTGCAATTACAGGGTTGGTTTTTTTATTTTTCCAGTTACAGAACAGACCTGTTGCTTTGTGGTGTATGTGAAGGTACTTTGTGAAACCAGGTGTCCACAGACTTGAAAGTCTTTGTTTTCGCAAATGCTGACGCTATGATACAGGAGACTTGAAACATGAGGGTTTGCCTTTGTGCAGTAGTAGTATCAACACCCTTTGTAATTCATTAGCAAAATTCTATACTTCATGGAAAAGACCTAGTTTGTCTGTTAGTTGATATATATTTCAGCCCCCCCAAACAAGTGGAGCTGGATGCGGGGAGGTATTAGTGGAGACACAGGAGCTGAGGGGGAAGAAGCAGCAAAGAGTATTTGAGAAAATGATCTTTTTCTATCTAGGAGAAGATGAAAATGCTCGTTTGGGAAGGTGGGTTTCCTTTGATATCTCATATGGAGAAATACTAAGTTTTGATGATGACTGAGTTTGTATACCTTAAAATGCTAACGCTGCCATAAACCTTTATGGTGCTTGAGGAAGAGAAGCTAAAAAAGTGTAAATAATGGACAGCAGGACAACTACCATAGGTCTGAGCACTCTGCAGCAGGTAACAGCTGTTGGATGTTGGACCTGTGAACTTACAGTCAAAACAACACCCCATACTCTGCATTTTTACTGCCAAATAGCTGAATACTTGCAGTGAGTTAAGTCCAACTAGATATTTTGGGGATTTTTGATCAGTGTTAATATGCAAATGCCCAATAAAGATATATTTTCTTGAGTTAGAAGTAAGGTCCAGATCCAGCTTTTGTGAATCTTTTTGTGGAAACGCCTTGGTGAAGGAAACAGCCCATTCCCCTGTTGGCAGAAAGAATATGCCAGCATTTTTGTGTTACTGAAGAGGATTAGCCTCTGGCCTCTGTGGAAGGCTGGGTTTCCACCTCCAAGTGCTGTGTGCCAGTACCAGCCTCAGAGCCCTTCTGGTGTGTGACTTGTTGCAACCTGAAAAATTCACAAGACTTTCCTCAAAAGCCTTTTACAAAAACAGTTCTGCTGCTTGAGAAAGTTAAACACAGACTAGCAAAGATATTTTAGTAGCAGGGATTTAGGAGATGAGGAATGGCATGTTTCTTTTAATGGTGCTTCAGACCAGCTAGTGCCCTACTCCTGCAGCAAGGCCTGCTCAGACTCCTTTTGTGCCTCTGCGGTTGATCCTGTCATGTGCAGTTTGGATGTCCACGATTTTGGACAGCTGGATTCAGCTGCAAGAAATGTTTTCTTAAAGCCTGATTAGATCAAAATGATGTTTCTGTTTTGTGGGACAGTGCTTGTGGGGACTCAGAGAACCAAAGACTTCATCTCCACAAAGAGGCTTCTCAGTATCGCTGGTTTGGCTGATCAGCAAATGCATTTAGTAACTGGAAAAATATGTTGCTCCTTTGTTGATGTGTTGACTCATTTGATGTATTTTAAAAGAAAACAAACAACAAACTCATTGGCTTGTCCAAACGAGTCTAGCTGACATATCTGCGGAGGTAGGCTAGGCTGGAGGATGTCAAGATCGTCTCTCATCAGATTATTGCGATCTTTTCTTTGCTTCATGGTCTGTATGAAGAAATCAGTTCTATATTAGAATCAGCTCTCCTGGTTTCATGTGGCGCCATTGTGACAAAGAGATCTATGCTTTATAACGTTAAGAGAAACTTACCAAACCTCAAAACTGGAGAATGTTTGATAGATAAAAACTGCAAAGCAGTTTTTTGAATGGTATTTTAATGACTCAGACAGTAATAGGAGAAAATATTCCATTCAGTGCACAGGAGACAAGATGTGCAGCTTCCAGGCTAGAGTAATGGAGGGTTAGTTCAATCTGCAGGCAAGTTTACTTAAGGATGGATAGAAGGTTCTACACGTACCTATGTGTGCAGTTGTATTTGAATGATGCATGTCTCGTAGTGGAGGTGGCACTGTGTAGTGTGGAGCTGGGTTATTGCTTGCATTCTGGAGTACCTCTGGAGGAACTTAAATCTCTCTCATTTTGGGGATGTCTAAACAGCCCGAACTGCCATTTTTGGAGCTGGCTGTAATGCATCTGTTTCCAAGCAGAAAAAAGTTTTGGTGGCCATACGTGCCCCAATGATTAGAAGTTCACCACTGTGTTGCTGTGTTCTTTGCTGTTCCGCTGGCTTTCTGTAGCCCTTTGGGGCAAATTAAGCAAATAGTCCCTTAGATAATGGCACCTGGGAAGTTGCCTCTGCCATGTTAATTTATTGTTGCCTAATAATATAGCTGTGCTGATGCTGCAATCTCTCTGTGAAGGAGATACTGACCTTTCACTGGAAGCTTCTCGGCCAGTTTCTTTACACAACTACTGGAGGTATTTACATCTTTCAGGCAGTATTTCAACCCTTGACTTGGCCTTGGCTGAAGTTGTCCAGTGAGTTCAAGTTGGAGGGAAGGAAGAAACTATCAGATAATACAAGCTTTTTTCCTAAGAATATCAAACTGAAAACTCAAAGACAGATTTGGAAAGTGAAGATTACAGTTAATGTAAAAACGTGACAAATACAGCTGACTTTATGCTATTCCCATGTTCAATATGGGCAATAGTCTTTTTTTTCCCTTAAATTTACAATTTTGAAGTATATTACTGTTATTGTTTAGGAAGATATGGATGAATGGAGTCGTTCTAGCTAGACCCTCTGTTGTTTTCCAGATTTCTTCAGAAGTGCAGGGGGAAAATCCCCTAGTACAAAAACATAGCTTCTGATGTATTATTTTTAAGATTAGAGGTGTAATGTTAGGCAAATTCCATGGTGCAGCATCATGAAGTACACAGAACTGAGTATGTGGAACAAAATTTTGTGTTCTGTTTTAAAAACATGTAAAGCAGTTACGTCACTGTATATTTACCTATGCGCATATAGATGCAGAGTTTTAGTGTATAGTTCACTGGATTTCAAGGTAGACAGGCATGTTAACAGAGATGCAAGTGAGCATGAGGGTTTGCTGCAAGTCTGCTGGCTTTGCTTGAGTTTGGGGAACTGCTGCTTTCATTAATTATGAATGTTCTATATCATAATATTTCTCTTAGAGTAAGAGAACTATCAAAATAAAAGTGTAGAGTTACTGCAGTTGATGTTCTCAGCTAAAACTGGGTCCCAAGTCATGCCGGACTGGCTTCAAATTTCAGACTGTTATTTGCAAAGTGCAAAAGGGTAATTTCTCAGCTGGGGTAAGATGAAGTTGTTAGAATTTGATTTTAAAGGCAAAGAATTAGAGTGGTTTAAAATAAGCTCTGCATAGCCTCTACCTCAAAGATACTTTGTAAAGCATTCAGCTACCATGGTGATGAATGTGGTATAAATAGAAAATAGATGAGATAGAATCCTAAATGTTTCTGAGTAGATCTAAATTAACAGTAGCCATTCAGGAAAGAGAGGTAGGAAGTCACGGTGCAAAATTTTAAGGAAATACACACCAATAGTAAATCTAGAGTGGTTTATAGAAAGAGGAAGGTAGGAAGCAGTCGGGAATATCATAGCTGGTAATACAATATCAATAGGGGTATCAGATTCAGATTCTGTTCAACTCTTGCACAGAAAAAGCAGACATAGGAGATGTTTTAGAAACTTGAGAAGCACAGACAGATTTCTACCTGGGAGACAAAAACCTCTTTTGAACAGACAGGTGCTAGAAATGGCAGCGTTCCCCCATGTATCTATGAGGCAAATAAAGGATCCCACAACAGCGGGATACACAACAAGGAAAGACACTCAGAAATGAGTCACCTGTTCTGCAGAAGACATACATCTCTGTCCCCTGTCAACCAAACCCTCTTTGTCTCGTAACATAAGACCCCAATATAATTTAAAGCCAGCAAGTACTTTTTAGTCTGTTGGCATAAGCAGCTCGTAGTTTTCTGCCACAATACATCCAGGTCAGCTGTTCAGTAGGAACCAAAGCTGATTTAGGCCCCAAATTGCAGGCTTCTTTAAAGGACATACAAATTTAGGGACATGGAAAATTCTGTTGTTTCCAGTGGGACTATTAATATGCTTTAAATTGCAGGTGGACTGAAGTCAGTCAGAACCCTGCTGAAGAATGGTCTTAGAAATAGCTGTGTACAGGTCTATGCAGACAAAAAGGAAAAGCAATAGGTTAATGTGTGCTCTGCAGCTATCTCTTTGTATGGGTAGTTTGCACAGCGCTGCTGCTATTTTTTGGGCTTTGTTTCGTCTGCAGCCAAGGGGAAAGCTTCGCTTCTCCAGCAGTTTACTTTCCAGTGATTGAGTAATGCTCTGTGATTGCTAGTGTGTGAACACCAGTACTTGGTGACCTTTCCGAGTGATTGTATGATGACAACTGCATAACAGCTGCCCTTAAACTAGCCCCATGTTTGAGATGGTCAAGGGATTAAAGACCTGTCTTTCGTGCTGCTACCTTCTGAGCTTCTGAATTGAGTCTTTTTTATGTTGTCATCATTTCTGCTAGTTAGAAAATAAGTTGAGACTTCAGTCATGTATTTGTGACCAAGATGTAAGCACTTGTTTTGGCTGGTCGGATGAACAAAAACAGAAGGTGTAGTTTTTCTAACTCAAAAGTAATCCACTGATCCGATGACAGTTCTCCACTACTGACCAGAAATCAAAATTTAAAGGAAGAGTGCTGACCAGCCACTTATCTAGAGATTGGCATTTTAAATTTGAAAGTAATTTATAAAAAAATACCTAGCTGAAATTATTTTGCATGAATCATGATAGCTGGACAGAACAGAAACTTCAGGGAATGTGTGATAGTGCTCCCTCATCCTTATGTCACTCGATTCAAGATTCTGATGACCACTTTAAGGAGGCAGAGGTGCAGGAGAATGTTCTTGAGGTCTCTGTAAAGGTGTCTAAATAAGGACTGATGGAAGAATATACCCTTACAACTATGCCTTTAAATAGAATTTGCCATGAACATGTTGGCCTGCAGGTAAGTTGTTCAGGCAATGTGAACAGAAGTGCCAGCAGTATGGTCCTTCAACTGATCTTAGGTCTTATCAGTACCACTAAGATAGTCTAGTGCTTTTACAGATCAGCTCAGCAATGAAGAAAAGCTGACTGGGGCTGATCTCAAGCAGGGGAGAGGTTATGTAAACAAAGAAAACCTTTTTTGTAGTCTCACTTCTTTGAGGGTACACAAACACAATTGGTTAACTTGCTAATTAATTTGGTGGTGTCCCTGGACTCTGAGCTGTTGCTAATCTTGTGCATGCATTTTGTTTAGGAACCACTGTCGTCTCCTGGCAGATTATATATGTAACCAAAGCTGGGTTTCCATTACCACTTCTCTGAAATAGCAACGTGATATATCTGGGTATGACACTATCAGCTTTGAAGATGCATGATCTAGAACACAACGTGCTGTTCATCTTAATAACATAAAGCATAAATGCATCAAAAGCACCCTCTTTTCACATACTGGCTCTCATAGCTAAGTGCAGACTGCTTTTATCTGAGTTTCTTGGGGGCCTGTCTGTTACTGTTGAATAAATTCTCATGAGAGTAAAGGGTTATCAAAACTACACCACCTTCTACTTCAGATTACTTTCTTTATGGTAAACATACAGTAGCATCAAGATAAAAACCTTAAAATAAGAAGTAAAAAACCAATCCTCTGCTGCCTACGCAGTTCTCCCTTTGAGACTGAAATGAAAGAATGGCAGATATTAGCCACATGATTTAACACATTCCTGGAAGGCGTTTGGATGCTGTGGTGAAAAGGGGTGTAGACAAACCAACATAAAACAGCAAAGCTTCAGTTGAGGAACTCAAGGCAGGCTCTGCAGATAATCAAACTGAGACCACGTACACTTCTCAGGTGTCCATTTCCCTTTCAGTATAGCTTAAACTCGGCTGGTGTGGCCTCTGTGGTGCTGTAAGCACACATAATGATCCCTGTGGGCTTAAAGCATGAAACAACAACAGCAATGGCTGTGTTGTGAGGGAGAGACTGTGATATCCTTCAAATGCTGCATAATGATGGTTTTGGAAGAATCAGTCACTCATTAAGATGTATGCAGGTGTTACCTCCTTCCTCTTCTACCTGAGCAATTAATGATTATTGTCATTGAAATAATAATTAGATACTTGATTTCTAGTATACCATTGGGATGAATGAATGTTTTCACATTTCTCATTGCTGTAAGAACATCCACTGATGTATCATATTTTCATGGCACAATTTTTGTTCCAGGTTCTCCATGGACTAGTCTCTATGTCACTTAGGCTACGGACAGATCTCCTCTTCTGGATCCAGCTGGAACAGCTTAAGATGTTACTGTGCTTTACCCCTCCCTTCACTTCTGCTAACAAAGCAACCTGTTTGGGTGCTCCCTAACCCACTTCAGCCACAATCAACAGAGTTAGCGCATAGCTCCTGTTTAAACTGTTTGAACTATCTCAGCTGATTCTCCTTGAAGCGGGTTATGGAACACACACACCAACAGCTGGGAGAGCTACCAGGTAGTAATCGATGCCAGAGGGACCCTGATAAACTGCTTGAGAAGAGAAGGGCAGGGCACAAATGTTTCAAACCTCTGCAGCTCTTTGCAAACTGAATGTCTATATAGACCCTGTAGCTGCATGTGAGCTATGGTAATACCTCTGTTTCCAAATGAGGTGTTCTTCTCAGCTGTAACAGCTAGTGACTTTTTAAAAAGAAATTAAAAAAATTTAAAAAAAAAGGAAACTTGAGGATTACATTAAAGTTTACAGTGATGTGCTCGTATAGCATATGAACAGGCATTTATCTGAGCCCAGCACAGCATATTGTGCAACAGCATGGGAAAGGCGAAATTTTGGCCAGAAAAGTCGAACCATATTCTTTCTTTTATCTTTTGGATGCTGAAGCAGTGCCTTTCATGTGCTGTTTTGATTTGACTGGCCTGAAGAGAGGGGCAGGCAATTTCAATCCCCAGACCTGGAGCCTACTTACTAGAGTCTGAGTGTTAGCTGTTTCAACCCACTGATAAGGGAGCCCTTCCAACAAACAAGTTGGGCTGCTTTCCACCACACTCTGTATCTTCCAAAATCTCGGAGGGGAACAGAGTGAACAAATATGTTGAGTGAGTGTGCTCAGTTTGTGGTAAATGGCTGAACAACCCCCCCAGGGCATATGTACAGTCTATAGCCACCACACCAACATTGGGTATGAGGACTGGAGGATAAATTTCATTAATTTTTTTATACAAGTTCTCGGTCCGCATGAGCTTATGGTGTAGTGACACAAAGCTGGGAGAGGGCAACAGAAAACTACACCCTCATAGGAAACACACTTGTTCTTGTGGTTCATGCTTGGGCACAGGCATCTGAAGGGTCTATTTCTGGCATTACCACAGTATGACCAGGGCTGAGTCACACAGGAGACATCATTATCCTGTATGTAAATTAGGTATCAACAACTTTGCAGGTGATGTTTGTTGCAGCCTATTTTTTTTTTTTCAAGTGTGCTATAATGTTGTATTTCGGGCCTGTTTACAGCCAACCCAGAGGATCTGTGTTTTTTTTACAGCTGACTGGTTCCATGCTGGTGTTTTTTCCTGGGGCAAACCCCACCTTCACTGAAACGTGAACTGTGACACAAGTTCTGCTCTGAGGGGCAGCAGCATCTGCGGTGTTTGCTGGGGGGTGGCGAACCCTTTCTACCCCCTGCGTGCGCTGTACGTGGTCATACATGGCTTGAAAGAAGCCTGTAAGCTGAGGACATCCATCTTGGCTGATGTGTCCTTGCTGGGGTCAGCCCTGGCCGACACCCGAGGTACTGGATAAAGCAGCACCCCTCAGGGCCGACGTGTCCTGACTGACAGGCCAGAGGCGCTGGCCGCCGTGAAAGAGCTGCCCTCAGAAAACAGGACGGCGCGTACCGCACCGAGCCCGGAACGAGCCAACCTCCCTAGCGCCACGCACAGCTTCCGACACGCTTCTCCCCCCGCCCACGCCAGCGCCTCAGCGCCGCCCGCTGCCCTGACCCAAGATGGCGGCCGGCGCTCGGCGGCGGAGGCCGCGTCACGCGGCGGCGGGCGGCGCATGCGGGGCGGGGGCGGCGCTGACGGCGGCTACATGGTGCCCGCCGCCCCTCCGCCGCCCATGCAGTGAGGCCGCGCCGGGCCGGGGGAGCCGGCGGCGGCCTGGATGGTGGCGTAGGGCCCGCGTTGCCGGCTCCCCAGCATGGCGAGCTACCTGCCCCCCTGCGTCATAGACGGAGGCACCGGGTGAGTGCGGGGAGGGGGCTCTGGGGGAGGAAGGGAGGAGGTGTCCCCGCCGTGCCGGCGCCCTTCAGCTGCCTCCGGGTGCCGGCGAGGGCCCTCAGCGGGGAGCCCCTTCCCCCCTCACGGGGCCGGGCTCCTTCTGCCGGGTGTCCCGGTGCCCTCTTGGCCTGTCGCCCCTAGGGCCGAGGGTCTCTCTCTCTCTCCTCCGGGCCTCTCCTCCTCGGCGGCTGCTGCTGCCGCCCGCTCTCCCCCGAGTACCCTCCTCCTGCCCTTCGGGCCCGTTGAGAGCCTGGGGCAGGGCAGCCCTGTCGCGCCCCAGCTTTGCCCTGGGCAGGCCCTGTGCCACCGGTTTGCCTCTGTGCGCCCTTTCTCCTCTTGGGCCCGACTTTTGTTCATATTCTCCTACTTTAAACTATTGCTTGGTTAAAATGCTAAAATTGGGGATGGTTTGTTTCAAATGACTGCCTGGAGAAAAGGGACTCAGGTTTGTTTTGCCTGGGAGCTACGAACTGGCGCTGACTGTGGCCCAGAGGCAGGTGAGGTGTGTTTGCAGGTCTGTGGCATCTCCTTCATGCGCAGCCCCTGGACTGCAGTGGCCTTGCTGGAGTGCATCTGGCTGTGCCTCTAGACAGCACGTACATCTTCTTGAACTTTTCCAGGTCTTATCTCTGGCCAGCAGTGAGGTGGGAGCTGGCTCTCTAATACAAGTGGTATTTCTTGGTCATTAGGTCATCCCTTCTTCACCTTTGTCAAACCAGTGTGAGATTTATTCTATGTTTAGCCAACTCACAAGTCTTATAACTCAGGGCTTTGAGGACTAAAAATGAATCTAAATTGCAGAGACTGTGCTCGAGGCATTTCAGGAACAGGTCTTTTGTACCTGTCTATGGCTAGAGAAGACCCATTCATCATCTTATAGACCAGTTCTACTATGCCTTGGGAGTGGAAGGTGTCAGAGGGAGCTGTGATGAAGTTGATACTGAATAAGTGGTGTGCTTTTGCTAATATCTGTCCTTTGGCCAAACAGTTATGGACAGTTCTGTGGAGGAGAGGAGCCACTGGTCCATGAGTAACTATTCAGCCAGTAACTTTGTCAGGCTCTGCCTTGGTGTTACTGATTGCATTAATTTATTGCAATAATAGACATTACCTCTGCAGGGAATTTGCAGCACTATTTAAATTTCTTCAATGCTTGGAAAGTTACCTTTAAAATTTCCAAGACTGAACCATCCTAAAAAAAAAACAAACCCTAAAGCAACCAACCAAAAAATTCCAACCTCCTACATAACCGAAGGAAGCACTTTCCAGTTGTAGTGTCCCACTGTCTTCTCCTGAGAAAGTGCTTCATATTTTGAAATGCATCTGTATTAAAATGTCACAAAACTTTTAGACGTCTATTGTCCTGTTTGCGTTTATCGGAAATCAACTCTGTCCCCTCAGTGGTGAATACTTGTGAGTCCACAGCTGGGAATTTTGGGAGCAGAATAGAGAGCAAGTTCCATCTTGCATGTAATTGCCTGTGCATTAGACACTCCTTTGTAGTTTCCCAGGTTACTTCTATTTATTTCCTGAAGATAGTTTAAATATCTGTTCTCCACAGAACTCTTGGTGTTACAGGAATATTACTTGATAGTTTTGAAGAGTTTTTCAAAGAGAAGTGGGAGCTCTAGTTGGAGTAGTTCTAGCTACAGTATAAACTACAAAATCCAGAGAATGCATTAAACGCAATGTCTGTGTTTTGCAGGAGACCTGCTTTGCTCTCAGTTTGTGGAGTGATTCCCACGTTGCACTAGCAGTAGATACTGCTGACCACCAGTTGTGCAAAATACAAAAGTATAGAGAATGTCTTATTGTGTCCTTTCAGAAAAATAGTAATTTAAATATAATTTCTAAAATCTATTTAGTGCTTGTGTGGGTAAAACTGATAGAGTTTGTGTGTGGGGGCATCAGTTTGTTTTAGGAAGGGTTCAGATAGTCCTCAAATGATGTGAATTTGCATTTCCATGCCTCCAAAAGATCTTAATTTGGGACAACATGGTATCCCTGCTCTTGGGACTTCCACTTGACTTCGCTGCAGGACACTCAAATGTGGAAAACTCAGCAGTGAGATTACTGAGTTTGAAATAAGTTGTCTTGCAGAATTTAAAAAGAAGTAAGAGTCTGAACCAAAGCAGCCAGAAGAATTAGCTTGACTCATTGATACACAGTTTCTGGAATTTTCCTCTGTGTGGGCTGAAAACCTTCTTATTGTTAGAATGAATCTACTTTGGGTAACAAGATTCAAACAATTCATTCAAATTATTCATGAAAGGGCTTTCAGATGAGAAACTTGGAAGAGCGTAGCGGAAGGGAAAAGATATATGCAGACAGACACCATGGAACATGGTATATATAAAATACAGTTTTCTACTTGCAGCTCTGGTACTGAATGAGGTGCTTTGTCCAGGCACTAATCCCTCCTTGTGTAAGGGGATTTTAAAAGTTTGTGAAAAGACTGTTTTTGTTACTGTTGTTGTTTTGTGCGTAAGGAGCCTGGTTTAATTTACTGTTGTTCACAGCCATGGGACTCAGTGCTGTAAAATGCTGAAATTTATCGAAAAAAGCAAAAACAAGTGTATGGAAAACAGGTACAGACCTTCAGCGAGACACATCATCATAGCAGTACAGAGTAATGTTCATTTTCTCTATTTCCTAGATGATTTAAACTTTCTTCGTAATAAACTGTTCACTCATTATTCACACATTTTGCAGAAGGCAATAATAATGTGCTATCATCTCTTCCATTAGTATTTGCAAATGACTTGTCCTACTTCAGTTTTGATGCGCTACATCTTCATTTTCTTCGCATGAGGTTTTCCTTGTGGTTGGTTTACACATGGCTATCAGTCTCTTTGTGGAGAAGGGCATGCTATTTTTAGTTTCTGAGGGCTACCAGGCCTTTTTGGTGTTGCTCTTTTACGTAGCTTTAAACTTTAGAACTAGTTTTATTAACTGACATTTAGCAGTGGGATATCAGAATGCTAGTAGGTGGGTGTGCGAAACAAAGATGTCTTAAAATACCTCTCTCCCCTTCAGTGTGTGTATTTGCAGACACTGAGGAACACTTCTATTTTGGATGGATTTTATTGAAGTAGCTCCATTTTTCTTTTAGTAAAGAAAAATTACTTCAGTGAAGTCTTACTGATCAGCTTAGAGGTAAATACTTGATTTCTGGGAGAAGCAAACTGACCTTGTCTTACAACTTGAAGCTTAAGGTGCTTTTCTTGTTGTTGCTGGGATAGTAAAGGTAGTGGGAACCGTGGAACATGTTGTGTTTCCCCCTCTCTTACTATATTCCTGATGCCGATGAGTTGCTTTAGCCAAGTATTACTTCTACAATTTACGTGTGAGGCTTGTGAACAGGCGTTATTGTAGTTGGTGTTCTGGATCTAAGGAGCCTGGACTAATTAACTGTTGTTTATAATCACAAGCTTCAGTCTTGTCAAGTGCTAGACTCTCAGAAGAAGCAATCGCTCCAATGCACACTTTATTCCTATAGTGGCTGCTGGTGCTCTTGGGAAAATGCTGCAGATTTTTTTTTGTTTAATATTTCTTCCTTCATCTCTTCTTTAATCATTCCCATTCCTTCCTCACATCCTTCTTCATTTCTGAAGTACCTTTCCACATCTTTGTGAAGACCTTGTGTTGTGAGTTCCTCAGGCATATTTATAATAATGCATATTTGTAATAAGGCTAATCCAACCTGTTAATGGTAGTGTGGCACCATGGGGGTTCTGGCAACAATAACTGTTAGTTATTGAGCATCTTTACTCTCAGAGACAGTGTTCTCTTCACGGAGGTTATTTGTTGTCTGTTTACATGACTTTCTTCAAGCATGTTGCTGTTTTCAGTCACTTTGTATCTTTCCAGAGCTTTTTGGGGGATGTAACATTGTTTTGGAATGAGGAGATGCTAAAGTGTTCACAGCAAGGCTTTGGTCTTTTGCATACTTGTCCAGAGAAAAATTGGATAAGTTGTATTTTGGGATGGATAAAGCAACTGCTTGAGTTTGTGATTTTAAATGCTTAATCTATGTTGTTCTCATGCTTTAGTAAGAATTTTCCAAAATACATCTCTGCTTTTAAAAGTGGTTAAGGCTGCAGCATCTGTTTCCAAGTGTGGCCCATTTGTACATCTTTGCAGTCATGTTTGTAGAAGGTTTTCCAGCTTTCCACAGTAGGACCTCAGAAGGGGAACAGGGTTAGGAAGATGATTCCTCCTGTAAAACTGATATGTGTCGTAACTAATCACCTGGGAAAAATTGTGTGTAGGAGGCAACATTGTTTTTAGAAACTGCTTGTTTCAACAATATATAGTTTCCAGCGAATTTTTTTTTTTTTTTTATGGAGTAGTCCTTACAAATCTCCTTGCATGATATAGCCTTAGTCTATTGGATCTGTTTTCTACTAATCTTTAATGCAGCCTACAGTATCCTTTCTATATTTTGGAATTTTTCCAGTAGGTTCCTATCTCACTGGCAATAAATCTGCTACTTCTAATGAAATGTAGTTGGAATACTGATTATCTACACATTCCCTACAGCTGTCTCTGTAATTTAGAGATCACAAGATGTTGCATTACCATTAGTCTGCTAGACTGTAACCCAGGAGAAAGAAAAGCATGTTTTAGATGCTTAAATATTCATTGGAGAAGGGACTGGAGACCAGGTAACCTCTCTAACTGTTTAAGTCCAGAGCCTTTCAGTTCAATGAATATTTAAATATCTTGTATAAAAGGGAACAATCGCTGTAGGAGATCCTGGAAGTGGGTCACCCGAACACTTTAATGTACCCTTGGGTATGGCTCTGGAAGGTGGAATGTGTTCGGGTCCTGCTGAGCAGAAGAAAAATCTGGGACCAAGTCTGCCATGTCCTGAGCAAATAGACTACTGGATAAAAAGGGGCAGCGCAAGCACATCATCTCTTTTCCTTCTCTTCCTCAGTGGTTTTTGGAGTAGTTTGGCTTCCATTTGGTTTTGTCTGTCTCTTGTTTGATACTAAATAGATTTATTCTTTTTTTAACAGCTTTTTTTTCATTTCCTTGCTTCAACATTCAACTGAAAATTTAGTTACTCTCATAGTTCTAATATTAATCCTTTATGGATCAATGGCATTAAAAGAAATCTTTCCATATATTGTCTTCTGTGAGATGTACTCTTTGAAGAGAACAATTTTTCACTGACACTGAGAAATAAACTTATCCTGTAGTTTGAACAGGTTAATTCAGCTAGTGGGAAAAAGAGATGGGTAAAATAGGCTTTTGCTAACTTCATGAATTATTCTAGTAGTAATCTAGATCTGATCCCTGCTTGAGAGGGAAGGTAAAACTATTGCAGACTGACGGCCCAAGTTAACTTTTAGAGGGAGTTTTTTCTTTTTAATACTTGAGTGGGTGTGAGTTAAGCATGAGTGTAAGAGGGGGGGAAAAGATGACAAACTGCACTTCACTCTTGGCCAGAGTTTAGCTCAAGAAATGAGTTCTGGTTATATTGTAGGAGCCTTTAATTTTATTTTTATATATATGCACACATATAAAAATGTATTAAGAATATATATACGTATTTGTATGCTTAAGTATAGGTGCATGTGTATATATATTGACTTTGCTTTTTGTTATTGGGGTTTGAAGGGCTGTTTTCTTGAGATTTCTGCCCGATTGCCATTTCTAAGTCTTAGAACTAGGTCTCTTGAATCCAAAACTGGTTTCCTTGGTCCTCACTATGTGCATCTGAGCAAAATTCATTTCAGAGAGAGAAATGAAGAGGAAATAGTCTGTAATGCATCATAAATCCCAGTGGAACTCCCGTTATTGCTTGTTATGTTTTAACAATATTCCCTGGCTAGGCCTCATTCTAAAACATGAAGAAACCATGCAACAATAATCATAGAAAGAATTCTTACTAGTAATGGCCTTCTTTACAAATCAGTCTAATTTAATGTCGTGATTATATTTTGTTGAGAGCCACAGGAAATAGACATAAACATTTTGGATTAGACTGAAAGCATATGCCCCTATAACAATGATTAAGAATACAACAAACCCTTGCCCCCAAAACAGAGTCTTTGTCTTTTTAGCCTTGGGGAAATAGACTTTTTTAGCTATTATTTGAAGTCTGTTGAAGCTGTGGCTTTGAAGAGATGTTGAAAATACAATATTTAAATTCCAAGGTCATTGCTAATTCAGTCTTGATTTAATGCCTTTATCTAAGCAAACTAACTCTTAATGAGTGTTTTTATGCCAAATACTCCATAAAGGGGAACTTATTGTTGATGAAAAGGCAAACCTCTGCTTTAGTGATAGCACAATATTGTTTGTCTACAGCCTACTCTCAATATCTGCAAAGACTCTAAATTCACTGTAGGACCTAAGATTGTGATTGGATTTAAGAATCTCATGGCTTTAAGATTTCATGATAAAAATGGATGAGAATACTGCTAATTTCCCTCGAATCATGCTATTATTGTACTTCTGTTCCAATCTAATAACAATATTAGAGAGAAACTTCAGTCTCTGCAACCACTCAATTGATTTTGTTGGGGTTTTTTTGTGTTTTTTACTACTTTGTTTTTTTTTTTATTTGGAAACTGCTTCTGATTTTTCTTTTCCCCTTAGGATTTAGAGCTTGTTTTCATAGTCTAGGATGTTAATTATTTCTAGTTGCTACAGACCTGAATTAGCTTGCAGACAGTAACACCATCCAGAGGTTTTAGATTTTGTCTGAAAATGCTTTTTTTTTTTTTTTAATCCCCAAGTTACCAGTTGCTTTTATCTGTTGATCCTTTACTTGTTAAAATAGATACTTTTAACTATATTGAAAGAGGTGGACAAGGCTTCCTACCATCTGCTGCCCGTTTCAAAAGCCTTTTATCACCGTATGCTTGCTTTGGTGTGGTACGTATGTATTACCGCACACAGCTCCTATACCTGTGCCAAAGTGAGTGTTTTGTGCAGGTCCGAACGGGAATTGTATTGGGGCGGCAGCCAGAGTTCCAAACTGTGGCTTGTACTTAAGACACTGTTTTATTTTTTTCTGTATTTCATAATATTAAGCAAATATGCATAGTTTAATGACATCCTTGGCTATGGTAGATTTCAGAAAGGTAAGGTCTTCAGGGCCCTTTTCTTACCAAAGGGAGGAGCTTGGCCAGCCCATCTTCTGTCATAGCTGGTCAACAAGATGGTGAAATTATCTGAGTTTTCAGATTTCATTGTTCAGAGAAAACACTACCAGAATTTATACACTGACTGTGTCTGAAAAATAAATTACATCTAAAATATTTACCACTTCTGAGTTTTCTTCTCAGCAGGATGACACCTGAAAGCATAACCCAGATAATGTAGATGTGGTATGGGATTGTTTGGCCTTCATTTTAAGAAGCGAATTGAAAGTTTTGTTTTGTTTTTTTACATCTAAGTGCATCTAATGACCTCATGATCATTCTTTTTGTAGGTATACAAAACTTGGCTATGCAGGAAATACAGAACCTCAGTTCATTATCCCATCATGTGAGTACTTTTTTGTCCCTCCAAACTGTAATACCCATCACTGTCACTGAGCACTTCCATGAGTAAATGACACACTTTCGAATTCCCAACTCGGCTTTCATAGTCTCTTGTCCATCTGGGAAGTAATATTTGTTGTGTTAGCATCTTTGGCTGGAGTTTAGCTAAACAGAATTCTTGTTTGCCGTTAGCTGGGACTGTTGCTCATTAAATCAGCTCTTGGTTGCTATGACAAAGATGAGGAGAGCTCCAGTCCAATTTCCTTTTTATCTCCATTATTTTTCTGCCAGGACTCTTGAGTAGGCAGAAGACAATTTACCTCCTGTCTACCTGACACCATGGTTACTGCCTGGATAATCTGAGGAAGGCTCCCAATGAAATTAAGTACTGAAGTGCAGGTGGTGTCTGCCTAATTTACATTGTCTGGGACCGTAGACAGTTTAATATTAAAAAAAGTTGTTCCTATTAGAAAATTGTCTTTTTGGGTGGGTGTTTACCAATTAAAATGATTTTACCCATTTAACATGTTTTTGTTGAGCAAATTTACTTTTTAATTTTTTTCTATGTTAAACTTGTTTAAAATGTTATACCTTTCTGGTGTTCTTGATTTTAATTGTCATCTTTATAGTTTCTCTCAAAGGCTACATATATTTATAAATAGTAGGACTGACTGTGTATTTATGTCTATAATGGCATCTAGTATGTCATGGTTATCTCCACTTCTGCTAAACGCTGCCTTTCACTTTTTGTGAATTTTGTCAATTAACTACTTATGAATACATCTAGACTGCCTTGCATCTACTCCCAATAGAAGGTCTAAAATAAGGAAATAATAAAGGTAATTGGGGGCCAAAGAGGTGGAGAGAGAACATGCTCTTTACCACATATATTGAAACCTAAACTACTGGTAAAGCTTTAAATATCTCATGTTAAAGAAGTGAGATAGCTGGAGTTTCCTGTTAATTTGTTATAAATCTTGTTTTATAAAACTATAAACTTTTTGGGGCTTAGCGGTGTTCCCAAAAGAATTGTTTGCCTGTCAGTGATTTTTTTTTTTTTTTTTTTAATACTGTTTGGGGCATTTGGATTATTGTTATTTTGGTGATGATACTATTTGGATGCCTGTCTACTCTGCGTTTCATAGTGTATGTTGTTTAGATCCTGATTATGACCTATTAAAAGAAAACTGTATATAAATAAGATTATGTTTTAAGAGTACTTTATTCCATTTTTATTTATAGCTTGCCCCAGATTTGTATTTTGCTGTCTCATCTTCTTGCCTATAACAGCCATCTTCTAATAATTTTAGTGATAGTTGCAACCTGCTAGTGGGAAGCATAAGTGTCTCCAAAGATTTCTCTGTAGCACTGCAAATTGATTTCTCCTCTTGCTCCTTTCTCCTTCTCCTCAACTAGGATAATGACTCCAATACTTAATTCTGAAGTACATAATTTTTCTTCTCCTCCTGTGCTTTCTCTTAGTTCTACAGTATAAACTCAGTGATGTTCTTTACTGGCTTAAAGAATATCTCCAATGGAATGCTGCACTGCCGCAGGTTTAGTGACTGCTGTAGTCTGTAACAGAATGCTTTTCTAACATTTTCTCCGAGTTATTATTCGCATTAATGAAATATTATTCAAATAATCCTGCATGATGCAGTGAGCATGAGCTCCGCTATATTGCCTCGTCAATAGATCACTTACATAATTTGTACTTTCTGGAAACCATACTTTCTATATCCTAATTTTCATTTCTAGAAAAGAATCTTTAAGTAAATATATACAATTACTTGGCATTTAGTGGTTTTAATTTTGCTTTGATTTGTTTGGATTTTATTTGAAGGTATTGCAATCCGAGAATCAGCCAAAGTAGGTGACCAGGCTCAGAGGAGGGTGATGAAAGGCGTTGATGATCTGGACTTTTTCATAGGAGATGAAGCCATAGATAAACCTACCTATGCTACAAAGGTAAGCAGTAAGTATTTTTAAGAAATCTTAAGAAAGTTTAACCTTTTTATTATATAATGTTCTAGGACTTTTTGATAGCCATTTAAACACATATTTACTTTTTTGTAAAGTACTTTTGTTGCTTTTTAAAAACTGCATGGTTTGGTTCATGGCTTTACCTTTTTAAATGTGTGTTTTACTGGTGCTATCCTGCGTGACTGGTGCTTGAACCCTTGTGTAAATAGCCAGTGATACAGTGCCGCTGTTCTGTTTTCAAAATTAATAGCTATGAAAATAGTCATAAACATTGAATGCTTAAGTTTAGTGCTAGAAGTGTATCCTCCTAACATGGCTTATGAATTGGGGAATGTGTTGGATACTTTTCCTTCAGGGAATGTCACAATTGTTTTTGTGGAGGGCTGTCTTCAATGCAGCTTTTTTTGTGAATCATATTTTCCATACCATAGTAAAGGACTTCTGGTACTTACAAAGTGTTGCTGGCTTATGAATTATGTGGAAAAAATCATATTTTATACATCCTACTGTATTACTTAAATGTCAACTGTGTTCTTAACATTGAACAAAATGTAAACATCATCCCTGCCAG
>JAVSBS010021756.1:0-10105 GCA_033124195.1 Coracias cyanogaster
GCTGTAAGCACAAGGATAAACTCACCACTCCTACTGCACTCTGAAAGGCTTAGATGGACTTTGGGCCAAGCAATTCTGAAGCTAGAAATGGAACAGGATCCTTTATATATATATATATATATATATATATATATTTATATATATGATACAATATATGTATACTGAAAACCTGTGATAGAAAAAATTGTCTTCATCATCATCATCTAGTTTACAGATACTGCAAAAATTGGACACAACCTTTTCTCAATGCACAGGTTTTGCAAAAGATTTCTGTACAGTGTGTATAAAATGCTTTTAAAAAACCCATCATAGTCCCATTGTGCTTAGTCAAAACCAGCTGTATGCTCCAATGAATTCGTTGCCTGAATTGTAGCTCCAAAAGGTACTGCATGTTGACTTGACACAGCAGAAAGCCCAAGGTTTAACAGGGGATTTTGGTCTGAGCACTGCCACGCAATGAGAGTGTATCTAAGCCACGCTACCGTGGACACTGATCCAGCAGTGACTAGGGCCTGATCTTGCATGTCCTACACAGGCAAAGTCCCCACTGAAATCATAGCAGATCTGCACATACTGGGCGTGCAAAATCCATCTGTGAACAGACTTGCAATGATTTCAGCGAAGCCTGACTTCAGTCCAGTTTTGCAGTACATGCCAAGGTCATCCCAGTCTCACTGCCCCCCACTATCCTACCCCTAATCTCTCGTACATTTTGAAATCAGTTCAGCAAGATCAAGAGTATTTCTTATAAGGCTGCCTCACAAAGATTAAGGCAACTGCAATGTTGGCTCTTGTTTCCAGTTGGTATTGGCTTCCTGCAGTCCTTTTTTGGCAGTGGATGCAACAACACTGTATGTCCCAAGAAGAGCCCGCCAAGGGGAAGAAGGAGCGAGTACCTGTCGCCGTTACCCTCATCGCTTTGGTCCGGAGGAACTGGGTAGGCACTGCCCCTCCGCAGTGATTTGTACCCTGCAGTTAGGGAAGCCACACAAAATGCAAATGCCAAATACGGGACTATGTACAGACAGATCTGCTTTGCGCCTGCTCGCTGCCTGCGCCTTGCCTCAGGACCAGCAGGGTAGGACCCCAGCGATGGAGGCATTACGTGCCTGGATTCAGCCTGCTCATCAGGAAACTCTTGACGCTGGGGACCGGGTGCACGTCGTACTGGTGCCTGCGGCGCTCGATGAAGGACGCCAAGCGGGAGGTATCCAGTGGGATCTTGGAATAGCTGCCATTGTGTGGTTGCAGCCACGGATGCTGTAAACAAGTGGCTGCTGTTGGCCTTCTCCTGAAGTCTTCCTGGAGGATAACGTTGATGAAATCCCTGGCTGCGTGACTCACATCAGAGAAGTACTCAGGTGGGAAGCTGAAATCGACTCTGCACACATTGATACAAGTCTCCTCTCTGCTTTCATCCAGGAACGGAGAGACACCACTTAACATGACATAGGTGAGGACCCCAATGCTCCAGATATCTGTGCTCAGGGAGACAGGAAGGCCTTGGATAACTTCAGGAGCTGCGAACTCTGGGTTTCCAAGGAGATGGTGGACATGGTAATGACCTGTGATCTGAACTGCATCTTCCAAATCAATGATCTTGACACGAGGTACTGGGATTCTTAAATCAATGAGCAGATTTTCTGGCTGTTGAAAAGATAGTAACAAAAACTTAATTATATTATGTTTTTGCAGATAAAATGTGTAATGTTCATTTAGGTTTAATAGCTGATGAAAACTCGCATTTAATCAGATGTGCGAGGTACAGATCAGGAGACAAGGAACCAGAACAGTTGCTGTTTACACTGCTCTAAACTCAGATCAATGCTGAAGTTGCAAGGTCAACATCCTCCTTTGCATTACAGCAACACCGTGGGATTTTGCACTTTGACCAAAACACTCACAGTTTATTTTCCCAAACTAATCTCCACAGACTAAGAGAATGACAGAATTTAAAATTTTTATAAGACACATGTATTTCTTATCAGTTTATCTAGATTCCATTTGTTTACATGACAACTGGCTACATAAATGTGTATAACTTGTAACAGAAATTTTCTTCATGAAGTAAATGTTAAACTTTCCTCCCACTACCACATATCCTGAGGGTGACTCTGATGCATGTCGTTACTGTTGCTGTCAGTTGATATGGATGGAGCTCCCTTGTAAACACCAGCACACAGTCATGCCTTTCAAGCCAGAGTGCAATTAGATTTCATCTCAGTTATTTTTCTCTTTACCAGCTCTTTCAGTATTTAAGATGTCTGTCTCTCTCAGTGGGAGATGCTGAGCGTTGCCTGTACACTCCGCTCTGGGGACTTAGCATGGATTTTGCTTCCTTTGTTGCCTCTGAGATGATTTCTGAATTTACTTCTTGCACCCTCTCTAGACTCACTTTCCTGTCCTACAGCCCCTCATCCTCATGCATATTTTACTGGTGCCTCATGGCTATATATATAAAGCAAAGTTCACTATACTGCTTTTCAAATCTTTCTGCTTGTTGTTCTTCTCTTGTGCAATCTGCACTGACAAAATCAACACGTTCTTGAGCAGGATTCTGGGACAAGGCAGTGCATGGCTAGGTCTGCTGTCACTACCAATGCAACTCCTGCTTCCCACTTAGCAACAGAAGGTGCTTTATTTAGCATCCCTCTTCAGGAGAGCTGTAAATAGGTCACAGAAAATTGGCTTCCCACCTTGTTTCTGGGAAGTATCTTATGATCAAATACAGAATTCAGTGCAGTTTCCTACCTCCAAGAGAAACCTACGTTTTGACAGGTCCTATAAATACAGCAGAAAATACAAACAATCTTACTGAAAGAAACCAGGTTGATTTAGTCTTTGGGGAGTAATGCTCACATAAGGTACTGTATAAAAGGAATCTTTTTTTTTTTTTTTTGAAGTGGTAGTAGGCAGCAGAAGAATGAAAGCATCACTTCATCTGACATGCCTGGGGTTTGAAGAGTTGAGAAGAGACCTCCTTGGAGCTAAATTGTCCACTATACAAAAAAGTTAAATTCATCTCTCATTCTCCATTTTTAATTGGCATTTAAGTCTACAAAAAAAGTATAGGTTATCTAATATTCCTGTCAATCAGAATCAATGTTGCAGATCACAAAACTCAAAACACTTGATCATAACTTCATTCACTAATTCTGTGCCATCCAAGATAACTGGGATGTTGGTGAGGACAGCAGTACAATGCCAAATCCAGGACAGTGCCTCCTGCCACGTGTGCTGACAAAAGCAGGTACGAGCTGTGCTAATCTGAGTGTGACATTCGAGAATGCCTGAATGCCTTCTCTATAATGTTCTCCCTCTGAACGTCTCCCTGGGCGTATTTCCCACCCAGTTCCCCTCTCAGGCTCTGCAGCACAGTGCAGCGTGCTGCTTTCCTTTGACCCTGCCAGCCCTCCCTGCCTCCTGTGCCCCTGCACCCTCCCCTCCCCTCGGCTTTGGGCTCTCCAGGGCACTGCTGTGGATGTGAGGGAGACAGGCACTCCTGGCCTGCCCTGAGCTGCCCGGGCACAAGCCAGCTCTGCTCAGGAAGCTTGGTAGCTATATTGGTTCAGGTGTGAGATCAAACCATACCCCATGGATTTATCTCATAATTCCTCTTAGTCAGGTGCTAGTGACATCTCACTCCTGTCTCAGACATCCTCCTTCTCCTTCACTACACCCAGAAAGCCCTTGAGAACAAACCAGTGAGTCAAGGAAATAGGTGCATCTTGTATGAAGGAAGAAAAAGACCTTGTGCTACAGGTCAGTAAGTCCTTTCTCTGGTCAACAGGTGTGAAAGATAGTGCTTGTCCAATTAGTGATCCTCTCTTTGGGGTACAGACTAAGCCTCCTCCCTGTCTGTGCAGCTGGGAACTACCTGTACTGGGGCACTGAATAATATCATCATTCTCTTTTCTTCTTACCTTTATGTCTAAGTGAGCCACTCTGCAATTGTGAAGATACTGCAAGGCTTCCATCGTGTCTCTTATGTAGAAAGCGACTTTTTCCTCCATAAGTTCATCATGGTTCATTAGATAATCTAAGAGACGACCGTCATCCATCCTACAAACAAATCAAACCCTGCACATGAAAGATCACATGGTATCTCTAGGAACAGTTAATATTTGAAAACAAAATTGCAATGGAAACTTTGTGACCTAAAAATGGAGGAAACAAATGCAAGATTTTATGAGTATATAATATCTGAAGACACCACAGGCCATGGAAGTGGTGATTAATCCTCAATAGTTATCTCCAATCCTTGAAAAATTTAACAGCTGTCTCAAAGTAAACTCATTTGATTAAGGATGGATTCAATAGATGGAGGCAATTCCTTTGAAAACAGATCCTCTTAATTATTTGGATTCATCTATTTAATTATAGAGCTGGTTGCATAAAGCAGAAAAAAAAAACAAAACACTGATATTTTCAGCTGGTAATATGTTATGTGGAAAAACTAACCCAAGAAAAGTTTTCCACCTAGTTTTATTTATCTGTAGAAATAAACAAGCAAATAGCCCAAATATACTTCGTTGGCTATACTGTAGCAAAGCAACATTTTGGATTTTGCAATTTCTCCTTACAGGGGCAAGTATAGTTGCTACACGGCTCTTTTCACCAAGAAATACTAGAACAACGTAGGCTTCAATCTAGCTGAAACACGTTTACTCAAATACAAAAGGTGGAAAAAACTGCCCACATAAATCTGATGCTGTTCAATGGGACAAACTAACTGCTGATACAATTACCCAAGCTTCACAGGAGTAGAAAGCAGGGTTTTTTTGTCCCCTTGAATCTTATTTACTGTAAAGAAAAGGCAGTGGAAGCTCTGTAGAAAATAGCTATTTCATTCAATGTCACAATGAATAAAAAACAGATGACAAAATCCTTGCCCTGCTGAAGTCAGGGTGAATTTTATCCTTGGCTTTAACAGGCCTGTGATTCCCCCTCAGACACTTCAATTCAAGCTCCACATACTTACAGTTCCAAAACTAAAATGTAAGAAGCAGGAGACTCATAGGTATCGTGGATAGTGATGTACTGGGGATGCTGTAAGTGCTGTAACAAAGCTGCTTCGTGTGCTGCCTGCTCTTTCTTTTTCATTTTTTTACTAATGAATTTTACAGCAACATCTTTCCGAGTGGCTTTGTGAACACATTTCTTTACTATGGAGAATCGACCCCTGAAATAAAAAAAAAACAAACCAAAAATAATGAAGGAGCCTCATGAATAAATCATGCCTAGTTTTCAGTGCAATAAGAGACTGGTTTTCGAAGTGTTATTTGATTCAGTGCATTAATATTTTACAAGGAATCAGATTTAACTAGTTGTTCATAACCTTTTCCAACAAAGAGCCTCCATCTCTTTACCCTGGGTATAGAGATTCTTTGGGGATTAGCAAATACTGAGAGCAAGCGGTGTCGCTTTGCTTTATGCAGCCATACTGATGTCCTCTAACAACCTCCCCTGGGTTCAATTTGCTGCTGCTTTTACAGGTTCTATCTCTTTTTTTAGCTGTGGATCTCCCTTCTCCACTTGCTTTATTAAAGAGCCTGAACTTTCTCAGACAAAAAAGGCCTTGTTAAATAATCACTAACCTGTCATTTTGTCTCACTGTTTCAGGCACACAGTTAGAAAGTAAGAAAAAAGCTGGCAGGAAAGCATTTAGGAATCTCATACAGATGACTGCCTGGTACCATTCCTGAAAGTAGAACTACTCAGTGAAACTGCGTGCTGAACTTGGCCTCTTATTAATGCATCTCTTCTTTCTACAGAACCAGAGAGACTCCTGTCCTCTGAGTTCCAGAATTACTGGCCTCTAATCTCTGAGGTGAAGGACTAACTGCATTAACCTGAATTGTTGGCATGTCCCTTATCTGCGGTCTGCACAGAGCACCGAGGGCTGACAATGTTAATGCTGCTCCTATTTAGGCTCCTGTTCAACTCAGCTGATCATCCCAATCAGCAAAGCACTTCAGCATGTGATTTAAGTCAGTCACATGCCTCACGTGTTTCAGGATACTCACTGTTTGAGGTTAAACCATGCAGAATGAGCAAACTGTCATGACTTCAAAAGCCCACATCAAATCAGAGATGACAAAGAAGATACCAGTGAGAGCTACCTGGGGCTGTCAGAGATTTGGCTGCCTAATTGTTCACAAGTTTGCCAGGTTGCAATCCTCACATCACAACTGATTTTGAAAACAGGATGTAGTCCATATTTTAGCCAGTCTATATTTTAATCAGTACCTAATGTGCTTTTGCAAGGAGAAGCAGTTTTCAAGCTAACTGCAAAAAAGCACCCTAAACTCTTCTCCAAGGAAAAAGCTTCAAGCCATTTCTTGGAGTTTTATTGCAGTGATAAGCAGGGTTAATATTACCTCCCAATCTCATGCAGCTCTGCATAAGCGAGGTCAAAGTTTTCCTTCCACGAAATAGTGGCACCATCAGCAGCAGAGTCTTTGGGAAAACAAAGCACATTCAAGAAAGCATAAAATTAAAGACAGTTTCCTGTGGACTATAAACTTCGTATTTTAAAATTATAGAAGACTATATTGCTTAAAGCAGCAAATAATACCACCAGGAGTCCAGTTACATACTGCTCAGGCACAGCTCCAATGAGTAAAAGCCAGAACTCCCCAGCGGAAGGCCTGGAGAAGGTGGATTCGAATCTGTCCTTGCAATTTTGAGTTGAAAAGGGCCACACAGACAGTCTTAAGGGCATGTCTGTGCCTAACTGGAGGTAGAGCTACACCATGTGAGCTCTTGTTTCATCCGGCACAGGCTGTCCAAGCGAGTTACAGACCTAGTGACACCCTGGAGCTGCTAAAATGTGGGGAAATGTGGGCTCTGCTCACAGCACTGTCATGAGTGAGCTGTACCCCAAATTTCTGCAGCACCATGTGCTGGGGGCTCGCCTCCATCTCAGCCTTCCTGTGCCAGCTGCGTTGCCCAGGGCAGGGGTACGTGTTGCAAGCTGACTTGCAGACCCCAGCTGGGCTGCCCAGCAGAAGCCCCTGGTGTTGCTCAGGGATAAAGACAAGAAATGGTCTTGGGATAGAAAGCAGAGACCTGCTAGGAAACTGCCATAGCTTCTGTGACAGCGGGAGGCTGTGAGCCCTGCTGGAGGAGCAGACATAAAAAGCCTTTCTAGTGGCAGGAGCTGGCTCTGAGCATCTCCCAGGCTGTCGCTTATACTCTTACCAGGCACAGAATCAATGTTTTTATTGAGACCTATCAACACACACAACACAGACCGCAGAGGTGGACACCTGTGTGCATCAGCTGCTCCTCCCTGTGCCCACTCACCGTACTCTGGGAGCCTCACAAATTCAGATGGCTCACTGGGTAAGCTGATCCCCCAGGGATTGCTGGCGCTCACTCGAAACTGATACTGGCGGCCTGGGGCCAGGTCCTCAATGACGAGGTAGGTGTCCAAAGTTGAGGCTACCGACTGCTGCCAGACCTGTGAGCCTGCGTTTTACAGAGGGAGAGAAGGAGAGCTGGAGGAAACAGCCTCAATACATGAACACAGAGCAGAGTCTTTCTCTGCTCAAATCATGGAGCACCTGGGGAGGATAAAATCCACAAGGTTTCTAAAAGGTAATGTTACAGCAGACCAATGTATTTCTCTTAAACCAGAACCAGACTACAGGATGCTATTTGGTGTTGCAGCTACCTTCCAGTCTGGCTAAGGAGGGAAGAAGGAAACACTCCTGACTTGACTTATAGTGATGGAAAAACCACAGCCCAGGGACAAGCTAATCTCTCCAGCACTCCAGCTGTGGCTGTACACTACAAGTGATGTCTCAGGGCAGTGTGATAAGACAGGAACGGAGAGTTAATTTGATGACAGGTCTGCTATGAGAGCATTGGTGGCAGAAATACTGCAAAAAAATACATGGACAAGGGAGTCCCATGTGAAGCTGAGACATGGTGTCATTGCAATCCAAATGCTTTTGCAGATGAAGTCTTTCAGAAGACATGATGGCTACAGTGAAATCCAGAGCTGCAGGAGGAGAACCAGCTTTCTGAGGCTTAGTGTGGGCTTTTTGCAGCTGAGCAGGATTGCAGCAAAGAAACGTGTGACTCTGTAGTGTGTTTCTGTGCCTAACAGAAATGAACCCAACCGTCGCCTAACCTGTGGCATCCAAAGGAGCAATGCTTGATTCATCTGCATAGGGTCACAGATGGGACCCTGGGACACTGAGCCCTGTCACAGCCTATGATTTCTTTCAAGAACATATAAAATTTTGTCTAATTTTAGTAAGTTCAGGGCTTTTTATCTTTACATTACATTTACCTTGACCCATATATTTTATAAATGCTAGGAGCAAATTCTGATTGCCAGGTCTCACAAGGTCAAGATTGGTTTTACAGCGAAAAGTCAGTGATTCCTGAGTTTTCCTCCAGAAAAGTATTCTTCCAGAGTGGGAGGCATACTGAAAATGAAAACACTGCTGCTTTTTTGGTTTTTGTTTTGGTGGCTGTTGTTAACAGAAAAGCTTTTATTCTTTCTCAAAAATGCCAGTCACACTGATGGCACAGTGAGGATCAAGGCAGAGTATTTACTGTGAGAATTTATTAATATGATAGAGTGATTAAGTTTGCATATTTACTAACATGAGGTAGGATTTTCTGAAGGACAAAGAGGGGAAAAAAAGAGGCCACAAGCCTAAGGCAAGTTTCACTGCTCAGGGACCCTCATGTCTTTGCAGGAGGAACACAAAATGTTCTCATTCTCCCAGCCAGTGAGCACAGCGCAAACCACTTACCTTCTTCTCTGTACTCCACAGTGTAGCCTGAAATGGTGCAATTGCCTGTACTGGATGGGGGTAGCCAGCGCAGGATCACAGAGGTGCAGCTTCTCTCCTGAGCAATGGGGCGATTTGGGGCAGCTGGGACACCTTGGGAAGAAAACAAGCACCAAGTCCAGCATCACATCAACAAGCACTAGTGCTTTATTCTGAAGATCAGGTGTATCAGGTACATCAGGTCACTGAAAGGAAGCTGCGCCTTGCAGAGCGAGCACTCTGGATTACACTGTGTTACCAGCACAAGCAGGTGAAAGGCAATGTCACGGTCCTGTTCACCTACCTCGCTGGGGTCCATCTGTGCTGGTCATCTGAGGGTACTTAAAGAGCTGGTGGAAGTCATAGAGAGACCTCTCTCAATAATTATTAAAAGCTCTTGGGAATCTGGAGAGGTACCAGTTGACTGGAAGTTGACAAATGTTGTTCCAGTCTTCAAGAAGGGCAGTAGGAATGACCCTGGTAACTACAGGCCTGTTAGTCTCACCTCAGTGCCTGGTAAGATTATGGAGATGATTATTCTGGGAGCTATTGAAAAACATGTAACAGACAACACAGTCATTGGTCCCAACCAACATGGGTTCATTAGGGGAACATCCTGCTAGACTGACTTGATTTCTTTCTATGACAAGGTCACCCACCTAGATGACCAAGGGAAGCCAGTTGAGGTAATCTTTCTGGATTTCAGTAAGGCCTCTGATACTGTCTCTCACAGAATCCTCCTAAACAAATTGTCCAGCATCCAGATGGATAAGCACATAATACAATGGGTGAGCAATTGGCTGATAGGTTGAGCTCAAAGGGTTGTAGTAAATGAGGTTATATTGGGCTGGTGACCAGTTACTAGTTGGGTTCCACAGGGATCCATCTTAGGGCCAGTACTCTTTAATATATTCATAAATGACCTAGGTGCAGGACTTGAAGGCTTACTAACTAAGTTTGCAGATGACACCAAACTGGGGGGAGGAGTTGACACTCTTGAGGGCAGGGAGGCCCTGCAGTGGGATCTGAACAGGCTGGATAGGTGGACAATCACCAATTGCATGAAGTTTAACAAGGACAAGTGCCGGATTTTGCACCTGGGACATGGTAACCCTGGATATACTTACACTCTGGGGAGCAAGAGGCTGGAGAGCAGCCCTGTGGAGGGGACCAGACTCTGGGGGTTCTGGTCGACGGCAGGTTGAACATGAGCCAACAGGGTGCCCTGGCAGCCAGGAGGGCCAACCAAGTCCTGGGGTGCATCAAGCACAGCATTGCCAGCTGGTCGAGGGAGGGGATTGTCCTGCTTTACT